>VWZX01002268.1:714860-884728 GCA_013399015.1 Galbula dea | reverse complement strand
GAAATTGGCGACTTCAAAACCGCGGTAGCCCCGCTGGAGTCGGGAGGGTCAAGTTCAGCGGCGGCAGCGGCGGGCAGGGCGAGCAGCCCCCTGGCCCGGGGGCGGGGAGGGGTGCGGCGACGGCGTCCGCGGGCTGGTGCGGCTCTGCCCTCCCCTCCGCGCCTCTCCGCGCCTTATCTCCGCGGCTGCCGATTCTCCGGCACCGGGGCGCTCCGGGGGGAGGGGAACGGAGACGCGGGGGGTGGAAGTAGAAGACGTGCAAAGAGGGTTTGCATCCGATGAGCTGCAGTCGCACAGTGCTGCTGCTCCTGCCGCTGCTGGAAGTTTTAATGGGGATCATGACAAGCGGGGCACAGACATCATCATGAAGAGTAGTAAGTTTGGGAAAAACTTCCCCCCCCCCCCCCCCTTTTTTTTTTTTTTCCCCTCTCCCTTCCTTCTCCTTATCGTCTTCCTTGCCCGAGGACACACCAGGAGAGGCCGAGTGCGGAGCTGTGCTTCGCCGGGAGGGGGGCTCGGGGTCTCTCCCGGTCACACCGGGGAAATCGCAGACATGGGGGTGCTGATTTTTGTTTGTTTGTTTGTTTTGTGCTGGGTTTTTTTGTTTGTTTGTTTGTTTTTATCAGAGCGCAGAGAGACGTAAAACTTTTTCCACTTAAAGGCGAAGCTCTGCTCTCAGCGCTGCATCCCCACGGTCGGCTCTCCCTTGCCTGCCACAACTTTGTGGAGCTTCTCACGTTTCCCCCCCGTCCCTCGTCCTCGGGGGCTTCTGGCCGGGCGTTGCTTCTCGCTGTAGTTTTCCTCGTGTTTGCCTTTCGGAAGGGAGGAATGAATGGAGGCGAGGCCGGGGATGGAGGGGCTGCGCGGGGGCTGCGCAGCGATGGGCGCTTTGCGCCCGGGCAGTCCCAGCCAGGCAGGGTCGGGCCCAGGGCGCTGCCCTCCGCAGCGCTGCTCTGGGACGCGAGCGGCTGCCCAAGGGGGCTTGACATTTCGGGGGCTTTGTTTATCTGCCTCACTGCTGCAAATCAAGGCATTCAGACATCGCAGCACTCCTACGCGGTTTCTGGTGGGGCCCGGCAGCCTCCTTTATGTTGTATCTCTTTTTCACAATCGGTTATGTTCTCTGTCTGCAAATGGCAAACTTCTCAAGTGCTCTGACTGAGCTGTGGGAAGAAGTGATGAGCTGGAGTGGAGAGGCCCCTCACGTCCATCACTCTTTCCTTCGCCAGTGCGAGTACCTTGTCTGGCAGCGCTCGGGCACCTCAGCAATCTCGGGGAACCAAGGCGACAAATCCCCTCCGAGGGGAACATATTTTCTAGTAAAAGGGCGTAAGCTGCTATGCGAACTGAACTGCCTTCACTGCTTTTGCAGCACGCAGCGCATTTTGAATGTTGATGGAAACAAACAGTAATTTAAGGTTTTATTTAACCGGGTTCAATAAGTCTCTCAAGCAACCATCAAACTTCATTGCCATTCAGGCAGTCTTCTTCAACTACGCAACTGAATCCTATGGTGTCGGTGGCATCGTGTTACTTTCCTCTTGGTTTTAGGAAAAGTTGAACATGTAGAGAACACTGCCAGAGTTAAAAATGCAAGGGGCAGCAAAGGAAAGTAGTGGTAAGAGCCAGTTCCTGACGTGGACAAAAATGAGAATAAAAGTTACAGTAGTCTTCTGAACTGCAGTTTGTGTTTGCCTCATATTCACAATTCGTGTGTTAGGTTTAGACAGCTCTCTCAGATATTCCACCAGAGTGACATTTAAAAAAAGCCCTCCAAAAGAGTGAGGTGTGGTTTTTCTTTTTGGTTGTTGGGTTTTTTTGTTTGTTTTGTTTTTTAAGTACTCTGGGTCTGTGAGTAAATACAGGGTTTGTTTGAGAACATCAGCTATTTCCTGTAAATTGTGATGCTGACAAGACTGTCTGGAAATGATATCAACACTTTGTGAAATATGTTTTTTCTTTCTTTTTTTTTACCACTGAATGAAAGTTTGTTAATAAGATGGTCAAGCCAAATAAGTGAAACCTTTCTCTGTAGAGGGGATAAAAAATAGTTTTTTCCTCTTGAAAAATGCATACCTGCTTGATGTTTGCCACATAGAATCAATTACACTGGAGTTCAGTAGTGCATCAGTGCCTATAGACAAGTTAAGCCTCAGACTGTGACAACAGAAGTCTGCTTCACTTTTTAAAACCAAGGGAGATTAGATATTAGTCGTCAGTTCATAATCCACTCTGTTCTGTCGGTTTATTGCTTTTATTTTGGTTACATATAATAACTTTTCTCAGTTTGAAACTTTTTGTATACATAGTCACAGCTAAGTAAGTAAAGGGCAAAGTTGCATCAGCTTTTAAGTTTACATGTTTTGTCTGTGATCCTCTAAAACAGACTTTAAGTAACACTAGTCAGTTTCTGTCTGTGAGAGTATGGCTTTTTTTTTCTTTATTTCATCCTAATGTTAATACAGGAAAAAAATATAAATGACAGCTCCAGAGATCTGAGGCTTCTTTGGGCATCAAACACTTATGATGCAGCCAGGTTATCGTTTTGTATTTTTAATGCATTTTTAGCATAATTTATATGGTGTCTTTGTGGGTTGCCTTATGTTCTTATTGGTGATTGAGTAAATTCAGTGTTATTTTATCAGTCCCCAACAAGATCATTTTTCTATTATGTGTTGTCTGTCATTTGTAGTGAACTTTCATAGCACGCACTATTATTTTGCATGCTCTGGCTGTATGAAAAGAACATTATTATTCACATATCGTGATTGTGCATTAATAACAGCACAATACTAGTTCCTGTGTGTGGACTTGAGTGTCTGAGATGCAATAGTTTCTTGTTAAATCTCTCTATTTCAAGTCTGAGATGCAATGGTTTCTTGTTAAATCTCTATTTCAGTCATATTACATTTTCATGCTAGTTGACACATAGGGTTTTGTAGTTTCAAAGCATTGGGCAAACAATGACTAATTACCTTCTGTTCATGTGAATTAGCTCTTTTAACTCTTTATCAGGCAGTTGCTTTGAAACAAAACTACTTTACATTACAGTGTGAAAGAGTTAAAAAATTAGCAAAGACAGTTAAGAAAAAACCAAAATTTTAATTACAAACAGATAACTTTGGGTATGTATTTAAATTTTTCCTTTTATGTGGAACTTTGCTTCTAAGTTTGGGGGTGTGTGTGTATATGAATATTTATGTCTCTTACAAACTCGACAATATTTTAATGTAATAATCTTAATAGAATCATTCTCAGGTCTTAACTGCAGCCACACTGACAGTATTGCTTTAATAAACGTTTGTGGGTAACACCAAATATAACATTGTGAGAAAGTTTATGGTTAAATATTTTTGAACATGACAGGCTGGGAATCTGACAACCCTTTTTGTTAGGTGAAAGTGAAGTGGAAATAAATTACATTTTTAATACAGTTTCAGTTAAAACAAACTGCCACCTGGTAGTAAAAATACTGGCCTTGAACAGAAATATATTCTGATTAGGGTATTCTAACTGGTGTGTAAAATGAAGCCATTCATTCAGTAAACTGACAACTTTCCAGTTGGTGTTTGCCCTTGCTTAATTTAGTTTCCTCAGCACAACTAGTGAGGTAGTCTGGGTCTGTTTTTGGCAGTCCTGGGTGACTGTAAACTCAGGCATTTTTGTCCCAAATATTACACCTCATGAGTTAAAAAGCCATTGGGTAAAAAGAATAGCAGGCAGGTATGAGCAGAAAAAACAAAAAAGGTACTTTTTTTTGTTTCTGAAACTTTCTAAAGTTCTTACCTAGTAAGAAAACAATGCTATTTTCAAATACTCGTGATTAATACTATAACCAGCGTAGTCTGCACCCATCTATTGTATAAATACAATTGCCTGTTGACCTTTGGATACATTAATTACAGCATAGCTGGTCTAGATTCTACTATTTTTGTCTGTCCAGAAGATAAATAAAAGTGCCCTTTCCAGTCCTCCTGGAGAAGAACTTTTTTTCTTGGTTCTGTCATGAATTATGGAGTTTTTTTTCCTACCCCGTGCCAAAGAAGTTCTTTTCTGACTTTAAAGAGATAAGCTTGCATCCAAAGAGAGAATCTTTGATTACTTTAAGACTATTCTTGCCTCATTTTTTATGGTACGTACAAACTTTCTTTGCTTTGCTTTTCTTTTTGATTGTGTGTTTGCTAATGAAAAGAAAAATACATAATGAGTTATATCAGATGATGTGAAGGATTAAAGTACATTTACACCATTAAGTAGTAAATGTTTACAGGGGCAAGATATGCAACTATGTTTTTCAGATAATGCTCATTATTCTCTTTTTGATACTGTTTTGCACCTAATCAATAATGGGCCTTCCAGAGCACAGCTCCTTAGCCAGTTGTATATGTGCCCAGAACATAAGAAATGCTGCTGGGGCAGAGGAGCACGGAGGGTAGAGAAAGGTGGCATATTATTGAGACTTCTTGTCATGCAGACCAAGGCTCAAATGAAGCATGGAGCAACGGGAGAATAACTACCGTGGTCTTGATTTAAGTCCCCAGTGGACATTTTGTCACACCTCAAAAGCATTGCACAACTGAACACCATTCCACTTGGTGTGTCGTCCTTAGAG
This sequence comes from Galbula dea, assembly GCA_013399015.1. Classification (NCBI taxonomy): domain Eukaryota; kingdom Metazoa; phylum Chordata; class Aves; order Piciformes; family Galbulidae; genus Galbula; species Galbula dea. The sequence goes on along the minus strand of VWZX01002268.1, from coordinate 880,116 downwards.
GAGTTTCTGATTTGGTGTCATGGGGTTTAGAAGACTGTGATTTAGGTGAACTGGCGTAGCTGCATGTAAGAAATGTTGTTTAATAGCTGTGTATATTTTATTCATGTTCTGTGCTATCAGTTTCTTATGTTCTAGTACCTTTACAGCAGTTCTTTAAAATTTAATAATAACACCACATCTAAAATTTAATAGAAACTACTAATGTTCCTATCAGTGACTTTTTTTTTTTTTTAATTACGATTGTGCTGCATTAACTAAGGAATCTTACTCCTGCAGATCTCTGTATGGATTTAGAAAAGTTATAGAGAGAAAATTCTTATATTAAACTGAATAGCTGCCACGAGTGGCACTTCCATAGGATGTTCCTACAGAAACCGCTTGGTTCCATCCCATAAAGTTTGGCGGACCTTTTGTGTACTCATAGGGGTTGTGTGCAAGTACAGCAGCTACAATAGGATTATTTCTGTCTTGAAAATAGATTTCTTTTCAACTGCAAGGTTTAGTCCTAATAGTCATTTTTACTGTCTTAGCTGAAGTTCATGCATGTCTAGTTTCTTGTAAGCCTGCTTTCTTCCCAGGCTCAGATTGTCTTTTTCCCTCCTCCCCTGTTAAATTTATTTTAAAATATTTAATTTTTAAAATGTTACTAGCCCTTTAAAAACCTGCAATAAATGCTTTACAAGTGGCTAGACACCTTCCCTGGTGGTTTAATTTATACAAGCAGGAAACTTTCTCTCCTTTCTCTCTCTCTTTCTTGTTTTCTTTAAACCAACTGACGTAATGCCAAACTTTGCTTTAAAAGAACAGACAGAAGTAATTGGTAGCTTTTAACTTTTAATAATGTTCTGGATTGGTTTTAGTGGCCAAACTGCCATNTTTTTTTTTTTTTTTCTGAATTCAAGTAAAAACGAGCTTGTGGCCTGAGGAAGAAAGGCCCTGTTGATGCAGTTATTTTTATTCTTGTTTTTAAATCTGTTATTAAAAATCTTTCCTGCTGAGCTCTGCTGGATTTCTCCAATTGCTCTTTGTGATGGCTGGTACATTTCAGGTTACGGTAACTTAAACTGTTTTCTGATTTTTCTTTTTTTTTCCTATGGGCATTTTGAGATGCTTTATCCGTTTTCTTTTCTTGATTGGACATCTCCACCCCCTACCTCTTACCCAGCACCCAAAGCCTTCTTTTGGGGAAACAGTTAATTTTGATTCAGAAAGGAGTAATATGTTAAATGGTGGCAGATCAGTGTATCTTCTTCTTCTAGTATGAGTGTGTTTTACACCTGTTAGTAACTTTGTTTGGGAAGATATTCACAGCCCATTGCAGAAGACAGGAGAGATCCTATCTTGCAGAGCGGCCACTTTCTGTGGACTCTCCACCCCATATGTTAAAGATAAACTGGATTTTATAATACATTTAGTAATAGTCCCTAGCGATCCGTATCTGTTTGTATTAAGCTGATATTAGAAACAGGAAAAGCCAGTAAAAGGATTTTTAAAAACTAACTGTACTTAAGAAAATCCAGTCTACTCACTTATCTTCCTAATTTATTTTGTTTAGAGTTTTCTGTTTTATTTCCTTAATTTCTTTTTTTGCTTCTGTTGGGGTTTTGAACAGAAGCAAACTTTCTGCGGTAGAAGATGGAGTTGGGCAATAGACTTTCTTGACGAAGTTGACGTCAGGACGACTTCATAAGTTGGCAAGTAGGGAAATCGTTCAAAGACCAAGTTGGCTTGTGCCAGTTTTCCCTTCCTTTAGGGGAGACACTCCACCCAGTAGGAGGGTACCCCACCCAATGTGGAGAGCTATAATTCAGTGGCAACACTTTAAATGTCAGTCCTCCCTAGGGTTTAAACCCCAGACTTGTCTTGCCTCAATCTTTATATTTAATCTAACATTTAATCTGTTGAAGTAACATCTCATCTTCATAAGCACTTTTTGGGCCTGATCCTGCAGTTTTCGTTCTTGAAAAATACTCATTGACGTCAGGGGGACTTTTGAATTCAGTTTGGCCTCTGCAGAGTTGTGTGTGTCTGTGTCTGTCTGTAAGTAAGATTGTGTCTGCTTGATGTATATTGTATAATCCATGTTTTTAAAAATGAGAACTTCCTTTGTAGTCTTACAAATCTGGAGAAATCCTGGAGCAGTAATACTCTAAAACAGATATTCCTCAATAAGTGAAGTGTGCTTATTTTTAGTTAGTGTTTTCTCAGATTAAAATATGAATTTATAAAGTGTAACTCTGAAGAATTTAAAGCATTTCTGCCATTTCTCTTTATTTCTCTATTTCATACTGTAGACGTATTTTTGAATGCTGCTTTTGGCAGTTTTTTCATCTCTAATGGAAAATGAACCTCGCAGTCTGTAGCTTAGTGCCCACAATAACCATTGGGGTACTTGGATAATACTGAGAACTCATAAAGAAATACGTAGTTTCGAGGTATTCTCAAGGTCAGCATGTAACTTTTATGGGTGCAGTTTACTTCGTGTGGTTTGTTCCCTGCTATCCTTTTCAGCTCCCCTGTTACATTTAGTGAGGCTGACAGTGCAGGTAGGAAAAGCACTGATGTGTTCATCTCTCTGCATTTTGAAAATATGCCAGCATTTTTGGTTTACTAATATGTCTCCAAAAAAATTCTGTAAAAGATGATGTTAAAAATCATCGATGTGCTTATATTTCTCAGCAAGATTTACTTAAACAATATGCTTCGGTTTTGCCTCAAACCATTTCAAGCCACCTCTGATCCAGGAATTTACCAGTTCTTGGTTCCTGTAAGATTAAGAATGACAGTTTCTATTATATAATGAACAGCAGTATTGTTTGAACAAAGGTAACATATTTTGATTTGTGTACTTTTTTTTGGCAGCTGGCACTAGTGTAGGTCTAAAAATGAGTGGTGATCTAACAGTGTAAATATCTGAATGTTCTTGAAACACACACAGTATAGATGTAATGTGTTTAAATCATTGAATCTATCTACCTATATTATATAGAATGTGTATATACAAAGCCGTAAATGGTGTGTTCTGCTATCTGTAGCCTTCAAATGTGTATCCTTTGGGTATTCCTGACCTACTTTGCAAAGTCTGCAAGTCTGAAATACACGCTGAAGCTTAAAAAATTAAACCTACACCTTGGTGGGTCACAAAAAGTAGGGAGGAATTTTTGCTAGTAGTTAATTAAAGAGAAAAAGTGTACTCTGCTTAGACAGATACCTTGCAGACTGCTTTTGCGTATTCCCAGCAACTTTACTGGGATTATTTTAAAAAACCCAAAGTCTCAACTGTTCTAAAAAAAGTTTGAGGTAGATACTGAAGTTATGTATTGCCTAAAATTTCTGTATGCAGATGTGGTTTAACATTTAATGGAACTTAGATGATACAAGATAAAGCAGTTTTCTTTTGGGGGTAGGAGGTTTTCAGTGTTTCTAAAGTATGATTCTGTTTAGCTTTCTTACATGCCGCTGTTCCGGCAAATGCAGTGAGTTATGTGGAACATCATCCAAAACTTACTATGTAGATGAAATCTTGCTTCATAAATCTGTTTAACTGAAACAGCAATATCTCCAATTTCAGCTTCCTAACCTGAACATAGTTTGATTTTCTATTTAGTGTTCTCATTTTTAGGTGTATTAAGTAGAATAATGAGATGTTCTCCAGCTGCAGTTACAGAGTATAAACCAAAAATGCAATACATGTTCATCATTGCTAGGCTTTCTGCACCTGCATGCATAGATATGGACACATACACACTTATACAGAAGTAATAAAGTAAACCTTTCCCCAAATACCTGAGGCAAACACTTGTGCAAATAGATTAGCCCAACCACGTGCAGGTAAACAGTATCTGACTCTGCTAGAGAAGTGGGAGAGGAGAGCTCCCAAGCAGAGGTTGCCTGACCATACCATCCTGGCATCCAGCTCTAGGTGCTCTGATCTGGGGGCTGTGAGTAAAAATCCCACATCTCATTTCAGCTGTAACAGTGGTAGGAAGGAAAGAAACAGTAACTCAAGTATCCTATCTGCTGTAAATAATGACATCTGAAATTTATGCTATTTACTTAGTTGTCTTCCATGTTCTTCAGACTTGGAGTTTAGTTTAGAACTAAACTATTATTTTCATGTTATGTCTATTACAAAAAAAATTATATAATGGATTAAATTAATCCTGTAATAGTTGTTTGAGCATACTGTGGGAATGTAAATAATTTTGTGGTGTTGAGGTCATATTTCCAGTCTTATGGGGGTAAAATCAGAAGTTATCAACAATATGTCTGAGTCATTCAGTTACAATAAATCTTCTAATAAATACCCACCCTTTGCATATGCAGAGATACTCTCAAGGACTGTTGAAATTCTGCACACACCTATATCTTATGTGTAAGACCATAAGCATGAGTAGTAGATGTATCTTCCAGCTACAGTCAGATAATATGTTAGGCTACAGGAGCAGCAATCAAAGTAGTCCATGGACAAAACGTTTCACTGCCACTTGATTGCTGCTGGCAGTGTGGCTCTTAAGATTGTCTTCTCCCTGGAGAAAGTCCTGAGGAACTATTGATTGGAAAGAAATATGGGATATGGGTTTGACTCCAGCTCTGCCACAGTTCAAGATACAAAGCATTAAGCACTTCATCTGTATCAGTTCAGGAGTGACCAGGCATAATCCACTTTTATCTAGGTACCATTCTGTCATATGTAAAGTATGCTCTGCCTTGTTGTCTCTGTTACTCTGCCTCTCCGTTCCTCCCTCAAGCATATTGGTCTCTCTTTGGCTGCTATATGCACGTACATACATTCTAAAAATACATGGAAATGGAAGTCCATCTGTGTTGCATAATTTTTTTTACAAAAACATCAGTGTTTGTATTGTTCTTTCTCAGAGCTCTTAATGAGTTTAAAGAATTTAGTGTGACTTAATGAGGGTTTTTATTCTATTTCTGACACAGAGACTAATGAGGGAAAAGTAGAACAAATTGAAAACCAACTTTTACTTGTGGTTAGTTTCATGATGTCATCAAATGCAGGATATTACAACTCCTGGAAAAGTTTACAAATCTAGGCAAGAATCCGTTTTGCACCAGTGCCCTTCAGTTGTTTACAACGTGAAGTTTGCTAGTGAGAAAACAAAGTTTAGCATAAGTTGCTATTTTCTTCCTTTTTTTTCCCTTTTTGTTCTTTTTCTTTTCTTTTTTTTTTTCATGTTTGGGCCGGTTTGTTTTTTAGATGAATGATTTTTTGTGAAGGTGAGTCTAAACTGCTTTTCCTGGCAACCTGGCAGAAACTTAGATATGACCAGATGAAACCCCTCTGATTTTGGCCCTGATCTCTGCTTGTACTTTCAAAGGACAAAACTTCTGCAGACTTCATCTGGAGTAGGGTCTAATCCTTCTTGGGAAGCCTCCTAATTATGTTGCAGCTTTCTGAGAGGGAGTTGTGATTTTTGGAGATACATGTTGTAAGGCTCCATCTTGCATTTTTGCTCCTCTGCTCAGAATGGTCAAGCAGTATTTCACCATGCAAAGCTGACCTTCAGTGGAACCATGGTTTGGTGTGTCATCTTTAAAAGTGATTCTTCTGTTTTGAAGTCATTTCACTTCCCAAACGGGAAAATAAAAAGTAGATTTAGGTGGTGCACCTGCTTCTGCGTCCTGCCGCTACTCAGAGGCTTCATGGCTACACTTTCTTCCTGTATTTCACCAACTACTTTCTGAAAGGCTTACAGAAATAGCAGTGGAGCGGCTGCAGCTCCAGTATTACAGGTCTGTGCGTGTAAGCAGGCTGTGGTGCTCTCATAAAGTTGTATGCCATGCCATGGGCATCAGGATATTTTTTACAGGCCAAGGGAAGTAATGACTTTCATTGTCCACAGATTGTGCTTTTGATATAACCAAACTGAAAAAAACGCAACATAGTAAATAAAATGCTTTTCTATACCATCTGCCTTTTTTGTCAGCAATTGTTGGTATTTTGAACAATATCAGGTAAATTGCACAACAGTGTGATTTCTCAGGTTGATCTAAACCCTGGGTTCTGCTGTTGCTCAGCTTATTGTCTGTACTGTGATGCATTTTATTGCTTCATTTTTATTTTTTTTTTTTACAATTAGTTGTTGGTTTCATGTTGTTGACTGCAACATGAGATAGTTCGAATAAATTAAGAAGCATTTGAATTGGCAATAGAGGCATTTTTAACCAACATTCTTGAGCATTATCATGCAAACAGAAAAATAGAATAAGTTGTTTGGTTGGTTTTTGTGTATGCATATATGCATGTTTATGGTTTGTTTTTTTCTTAATTAAGGTTTTTGTAATTTGGTAGTTCAGCAAACATGAGTACATTCTGAAAATATTTCTCACAGATGGCAGGTCTGAGTGGATAGCTTTTAGGTAGACAGTTTTGTTACAGCATACAGAGTCTAGAGCTGAAGAACTGTTTTCTAGAGGTTTAAAATCATTGGAAAGTAAGATTTATTGGACTTTAAATGTCCCAGTGGTGTAAATTTATTTGGTGTTCAAGGCAGTTTTAACTTAACTTTCCTTAGAGATTTGCTGTGGTACTGCATTATTTAAGGGACATTTAAAATGGGCTTCTCTAGCTTTTTTTTAAAATTTATTTTTATGTAGTCCTTCCTCAATTTTTTGCTTGCGTATATGAAAATCTTTACTAACAAAGATGACCTGGAAGCTCTGCTGAACTTTCTGGTGCAGAACATTTTACCTGAATGAAACACAATTAAGAATCTGAGAAGCTGGCATTTTGAGAGATTTTCATTTCAGTAGCAGATTGTGACTGTGGCTAGTTGTCAATGGGAAGGAGCTTAAAAAATAGTCACAGGAGAAAGAAAAAAAAGCCGCTGTGGAATTTATTTACTGGGTGAAAGGAGACTTATGATTAAACAAGGTTTACCTTCTTGTATTTTCAGAATTTATCGCTCAAAATACACATACTTGAATAGAAAAGAGAACTAGGATATTGTAAAATCCAGTATGACATGAAGTGCTTACAATGTATGTATTTTTTCTCTCCAGTAAACTTCTTTTGTCTTATCATAGGGAATTTCAGACAAGACTTTACCAAAGTAATGCTGCCATAAGCCCTGCACTCCTCAGCTGTAGCTCCTTGCAGTGTGATATGGTTCATGGTAGTTTTCACCGAGACAGTGTGTTCCTTTCAGTCAGGAGTGGGACTGCATTGTCTTCACTTTCACAGAAAAAGTATGCTGTCTGAGAAAACGCACTACATAAAAAAACGGTGGGCAAAAAGAGTAGAGAGAGCGCTCTGATAAATGATCTGAGATTATGGATGTTGTAATGCCATTTATTGTAGAATACTATAGAAAAATCACATTGGGACCAAAGTCCTGTGGATTACCATGCAATATTTATTACCATTTTCCTGTGTTTTCCCTGGTTAGGATCTAATCCTTCAGTGTCTGGAGCTGAGTGGAGTTAAAAATTTGTCAATTCAGAGAGGAAAAACTTGCCAGCTATGGGATTTCACTATTTCATTACCTCTATTTATTTATTCCCCCTCTAAAGTTTCCAAGAGCGAGGCGATTGAGTGTGGAAGGCAGAGATGGGGGATAGGTAAACTGAGGGAATAGCACAGGCATGCATCTGCTCAGTAAATAGTATTTACTGATTACTGTTTACTGTCAAGCAGATTACCACAGTTGTATTTCTGTGAAGCAACCCACATGCAGCCAGTGCGAAGGAATGAAGTGAAGTCCTGTGCAATTCTGAGGTGACTAAAAGATGTGCTTGTGACACACTTCCAGCAAAAGCCATTTTTGGTTGCCTAGTATCCTCCCCAAACACTATAATTTTGCGAGTGACACATTTTATTATAAGCAGCCATCAAAAAGCTTGTAGGCATCTTGTTTGAAAGAAGAATGTGCTTGAATTCAGTATTTGCAGGTCAGAGAAATATGATGATTTGTTCTTTAATTCCTTCTTCAGCTTCCTGTCCTTTTTCAGTTTGTTCGATACTTATTCAATTTTGGAGTTTATTTAAAAGATATGATGAAGTATAAGCTTTTACATTCCTTACTTGGGCAGAGCTTCCATTTTCTTCCTTGGGAGAGTTGGTCTGAACAAGAGCTGCTGCCTACTTCTGCCTTGATAGGGAGAAGATGTGGTTAGTATAGGGGTCCCCTAACTCTTGAAGCTCCCCTATGGTGATCAGCTCTTCACTTCCTGAGGCAGAGGTTTTCTATCTGATTTTCAATCCCTCCTGTCCAGTTTTAGGAACAGTATGAACTGTCTTATTAGAGCTGGCAGTGTGGAAGAAGAATGCAATCCAGGCACATCTTACCTCTGTATTAGGGGGAATAAGGTATAAAAAGCCTCTGCCAAGCTTGCCTGGTAATTCTTTGGTTATCATCTTCTCATGATGGAATATGCACGTAGAAAAAACACAGAAGTTAATGTTTACTTTTTGTATGCTTTATCGTCAAGCAAAGAGAACTGACAGTTTCATGGTTAAGTGCCTAAAGTTGTTTTTGGCTTTGCAGTTGTTGAATTAATCACTGCAAAGCTAACTAATTGTGTACCTTTTAAAGCTTCACAACCCCAACCCCCCTTTTAATGAAAGGGAGCTATTTTGCTCTTTCTGACTTAGGAGTCGGGTTATCCCATTAACTACTAGGAGCAAACTCTTCAGCTTTTACTTTCTTGAGTTATCTCAGGAATCATTCTTCTGGTGGATGGTTTTACTGACTGATCCAGTTATTTATGGTTTTCAGTGCTCATGCTATAGAATAGTCAGAGGCATTTAAAAACACTTCTAAGAACTATGTAGAGAACTCTGGCTTCTTAGTTTTAAGTTTACAGATGGTGCTGCTGTTTCGATTTGTGAGATAATATCTTGGTCTCTTAATAAGATGTTTCTTAGCCAGAATTCAGAATTTCAAGGGATTTTTTTTTCTTTTAAATTATTTCACCTCTCTAAAAGTTAGACATGGTCAGAAATCGACAGGGATCTCATCTTTATAGCTTAATGTACATGAGGTTTGATAGAACTGCCGGCTAGTTACTCACAGGTTTTAAAGAAAGATGAAAAAGTCCTTGTGAAGATTAACTTTATTTCTGCCAACATTTTCATAGAATTTTATTATGGCGAAGGCAGAATCAAAACATGAATGGACAGAGTTGGGATTTTTGCCACTTGGTTGTTTTTTCTGAGGCTCTGTAAGCTTTTCTTTTTTTTTAAATAAAAAATTAACGTAAAATGCAGTGTTTCCCACAAGAGCACCTTCACAGATTTAGCATAAAGAAAGTGCACTTTAATTCAAAGACACGAGTACATTTCTTAAGGCTTTGAAAGCAGTAATCCAACCGGAATATAAAGCACTGATGATAAATATTATGATTATTTGTATCTACTGTTGTTAAAATATGTGATTTATTTTAGTGTGTATTCAGATTATTGTTATTTATTTAAGGTATCCAGCTTATTCTGCATTTTAAATACAAGTCTTCTGGCTTCTCAGCTTGCTTTTTTTTATGTTAGCTGGCTCATTTCAACTCATAAACAAAGGATTCACTTCAAGAACTTTTTATAATTAAAAAATCTCTAATTGCTGTTGGAAATTTTGTTTATATAACTAAACTAACAAGTCTGTGTATGGTGTGGGAGAGGCTCTAGAGATATTATTTATCTTGGGGTCCACGTTGTTGGAAGGCAGAACTAATGATAGTGAATCATGCACACTGCACACTGTATATTAATGTAGTCCCCTTTTTGCTCCATATAAATAGTATTGTAACTACACACCTGCGAAGTGTTTTCACTTTTATATGGTCATCACACAGAGTCCCTCTGTGCTCTCCTAAGTACATATCTCTGTGTATATCACATCTTGCTAACCAAGGCAATGTACTGCAGCCGCATTTCCTTTTGAGGAGGTGTCTATAAAATGAACACTGTGAAACCAAAAGTTTGGGATGGCTTTATGCAGAACACATGGGTGTACTGTTACTCGATCTTTTAATACACACTTGGTCCTTTTGCCTGCACAGGGCTAGCCGCACAAGATGAGCTGGGTGTCGATCTAAAATGTAGGCTGGTCCTCTTGAGAGCAGGACAGAAGACAAGGTCTGAAAAAATAAGCAGGAGGTTTCTTGGCTTTCCCCAAAGAGGATGTAATGGAGGGCTAGTCATAAAAAGCCCTTATTTCTATCAGAAGTCTACAAAAGTGGCAACTGCACTAGCAGCAGGTTCTTTAAATTTCATCCGCTGCAGTTACAGGGCCCTTGTCCTATACTTATTTCCTAAACCTTTCCTGTATTTCAGCAGGCAGCCGAGACAGCGTTGTCAGTTCTCCTGTTGTGTTTCCATACACACATACAGGGGAGCCTGAAATGTGCGTATGTGCTGCTTGGTGCCCCTGGGAGCCGAGGCTCTTTGCCTGCGCTGCACGTTGGAGCCTGTTAAAGCCCATGGAAGAAATCTTTGTCTGCTTGTAGGGCCTGACCCTTCTATGAGGCTAGAGAGGCTGCTGGCTCAGGGGGGATCAGCAGGTCCCCAAGCCACTTTCACGGAAGTAGCTCTTTGCCCTGAGCAGTGGCTGCCCCTCCGTGGTGGCACTGCAGTGTCCTTTGGACGACTTGGGCTCGCTCCCATCCCAGGGATGTTCCTTTAGTTTCTGCTGGTGGCAGCTACAGCATGTCCAGGAGCATGGCTGGGAGCTGAATTCTGCTGTGCCTGTTGGATGTGCAAAGAGGGGGCGAGAGCTGGATTCGTGGTTCCTTACCCCCTTGCAGCAGATGGATCCCATTTTGGGGCTGCAGCCGCTGATGCCACTCTGTGGTATTCCTGGTGAGGGAGGGGACCCCCTGTCTAGCACCTGGAATGGCGGAGGACAGGAGAGACAGGGATCTCCTTTTTAAAAGGAGTTGTTTTTTTCTCACCCCTATTCTTTATTCATAAACCTAACGCAGTTCCACAATTCCCAGACATGTAAAGCTGCAGGGCTTTTTTTGTTTTGCTTAAATCTTTCTGAACCAGCCAAATTTTTGAGGTTGGCACAAGGTGCAGCCAGTACCCATGGCCTTCCAGGGCTTGCTTGGTCTAGAAGTCTGCAGATGTTTTCTGCTGCATCTGGCTCTTAATGAACAAAAAAGATTTTTGGCGTGCTTATTTATTTATTTTCAAGGGGAAAATGTGGTTTAAAACTCTGATAATTATGTTTTACATGAACTACTCAGACTTTATGCAGCTATGGGAAAACGAATGCTCATCAATATATAAAAAAATTCTTTTGTTCATAAAGTGTTCATATTTAAGTGTTCTTTTTTTTTTTCTGTCCTTAATGAAAACAGAGTTTAAGGAGCATTACAGATAATTACATTTTTTAATTACATATAGTTCTGCATCAGAGTTCTTGAAGACGGCCCACTGTGATCCTTGGGTGAAAACACCAGGGCTTTTCAAAAGCTTTTTAATTATCCATTCTCACTGCTCTTCTTTTTTGCAATATACACATAGTAACTGAAAAAAAAGAAAAAAATATTCCAGGAAGAATCCACATGCAGGTGTGCATAGGTCAAGCACATATTTCTCATTCAGAATGATTATTTTTCTTCTTGAGCCGTCAGGTAGTGCATCGCACCGTCAAAACCCAGCTCACATGCTTTTTCAGAGGAAACACGTCACAAAGCTGCAGTGCATTTTAATCAAGGTTCCCAGAGTATTTTACAGGGAGTAATTGCCTCTTAAGGACAGGATGAAGTATTATACCCATTGTACTGAGGGGTGAGCCAAGGCACAGGGAATCTAAATAAATGTAGTGTTAAAAATGAGACAGTGTCAAAGCTGTGACCAGAGCTTTGGAGCCTTCATTCCTGGTACTGCTAAGGTACCTCCTGCTCCACCCACCAGCTTTCCTCTCTTCAATCAAAGCTTTTCAGACTTTGACTTTTTTCTTACATGTTACATGGCAAATGCTGTATTGCTCTGAAGTTGAGGTAAACCTGCATGTGAGCGTGCTCTTGATTTACATGTTTGTGAAGTGCGAAGGCCTGTGTGGCAGGACTTCCATTTAATTCTGAACCTTCTGTTTTGCTCCTGCCCTCTGTGGCTCCAGTAGTCTGTTGGATTATCCCCAAAATAGCTCCTCTTGTGTGTTACTGATGTATCACCATACCACGAGTGACAAAGAATTCCACTTTTCAGCACAATAGTTCACTCACTAGATGATTCTCCAGTATGATACATGCTCTGTCTTGTGTTTAATGGTCTTGTAATTATCAAAGCAATAATGAAGTTGTGTGTGAGAAGTGTATGGATCAGTAAAAACAACTCAAAATTATGAAGGAACACTGACAGGCTCTAAGCCCAGATGTTCTTTGGATGTTAGTTTCCATTTTTTTGAAAACCTTTTGACTTTTTTTTAAAACAAGGTCAGAAAAAAGGATTTAAAGCTCTTAGTGTTTATTCCTAACTGATGATGGTCATGCATACATTCTCTGTGCTTGGAGAGAAGCAGTGAAAGTCTGTATTGGAGTGGTCCTTAAGAATATGATCATTATTACAAATTTATTAACACCATGAAAGATTTCCTGTCCTAAAAGTATTCCAGCAAACGTCATAATCCTGAGTGGGCAGAGCCATGTGGTAGGTTTGACTGAGCCCCTTTGACAATTATATCATTTATTTAACTGTCTATCTTTAGAAGTTGGGAGGCCAAGCTTTGGTTTCAGAGACATGCTGAAACTCTTGTGCTGCATGCACGGCAGGGGCAGTGGAATACCAGAATGCTCACTTGGGCTTTAACTACAAAATAATGTGGTTGCACATGACACAACAAGAACAGAGGTATAATCCTGCCCTGTGAAGCAGGTCACATGTTTCAGGTGCTCTCTGTAATGCATGCAAAGTAGCTGCTTAAATCATTACGAGTTTGTAAATCATCTTCTTCATAAACAATACCATCAAGGTACAGTCAGGCAACATGTCTCTTGTGGGTTGACTAGAGCTGGAATTTCTTTCAGACCTTGGGGAGGTACGTCAATGCATGTGAAGCATATTCATCTGTTGCTGCAGTGTGCTCTCTCCAATGTTTTGGATTTCTAAGATGACAATTGCTAAGGGTATCTTCTTCACACTGAAGTGCAGTGAAAGGAGGAGGATGTCAGTGAGGCAAACACAGCCTGTATGATCTAAGGCTTCCAGGAAAAATTTGATCCTTCTGGCTTTTTAAGTCATGCAACAGACACCCATTTATTCCTCTGCATAAGTTTTGTAAGTATTCAGAGCTCCTGTTACTGTGTATATTGTGCATTTGGGGAAGAAAAGATTTGATGAGCAGTGTGTTACTCATATCTTCTGTTTTAGCCGTAACTTCCCTTTATAGATTATGATACTGGGGTTTTTGTGCATTTTTAACATGCCGATGTACTTTCTGTAACTCCTGATAACACTCCATACCTCTTTAATGTAGTCCTCAAAGCTGACTAGTTCAGTGGTGAGTGAAACTGAAAGCGAGACCTCACCTTGCTAAGAACCCTGCTGTACTTCTGGATAAAGTATAAATATTTGCCATTATATTTTTAAAAATTTATTATTATTATTGGAGTTTGCATCTTTGTTTTGGGGGGGTGAAGAGGGGTACGTGCACTCTATGGTCACCTCCCCACCACCAAATGGTGTGTTTTGAATCCCTTTAAATAGTTGTTTGGAATGTCTTATTATGGTGAATCATGTTTTTAATACCTACTTTAAAGACATGTGTGAGTTCATGCTAAGGCAACGGAGGCCCTCTTTCATTTGCTACCATGTAATGCTTCTGCAGTATGTAAAATGCCCCTCATTTATAAATACAGGTAGACCTTCTCTGCAGAAATCCTATGTGTGTAAGGGTTAGATAGTTTTGCTTAAACAGTGAATGCAGAGATGGTGGCTACTATAAATGCAATACATTCTCCTTTTGCTTGGAGGTGCTGGCTCTCAGTTACAATTACCCAACATCAATTTTAGAAGTAATACCAGTGAAGTGGCACTGATACATACACTGGATGTAACTAAAGATGCATAAGCGCTATTGAAACACTGATTTTCCTACTTCCTATGTCTGTGCTGTGTCCTTCAGTGCTGGGAAGAAAAACACAACTAGCACTCATCAACTTTCAGCACATGCGGCAACAAAGCTGAGAGCAGGGGCATCCCCAATGCATTGGCAATTTGCTAAGAGCCTGAGGGCTGCATCTCATTTGCATTAAAAATGCCTGGATTGCTTCTGCCTTTATCTTGGCTACTGGTAGATGGCTAGTGGAGGCAACACGGCCCAAGATGGCCTGTTTTACCTGGACCCCAGTGGTTTGGAGCTGGCTGGATCGCATCATGACTGGGCACGCCGTTGCCGCGGGGGCTGTGCGCTGCCCTGGCGCAGCTGCCAGGCTGTTCGCCGCAGGCTGGGATGTCAGGCTCCCGGATCCGTCCTGCCCAGCCCTGCCACCTCCAGACCTTCCGAGAGTGGCTGGGTTGCGGTACTCACCTGTAGTAGTTGGGGTGGTGGCAAGCTGGTTTACGCCAGTGCTTTCCCAGGCCTGGCAGTGTGCGGAGGCTGTCGGCTCCCGGCGCTGCGGGACTCTGCTTGGATAATCCGTGCCATGCACAGAAACCCCTTTGTGGTTTTTAAGCAGTTCAGTATTGCTGGTCAAATTTAAAAAAAAGAAGGCAAAAAATCCCCAGCTAGTGCCTTTTCAATAAAGATAGCTCTTATCTCTTATAAAAGTCTACGTAAGTGTAATTGCTTGCACTTGGCTCTGCTACTGTGGAAAAGCTGTGATCAGCAAATTCGTATTGTAGTGTGCATGTAAGGGGAAGTTATTGGATGATACAGGGACGTGTTGCTGTTAGTGCCTGTACTTGTGTCTCCTCTTCCTTACTGGCAGTTCTTACTTTAAACTCAGTAGTGCTTTGGGAAGGGGCGGTGGGGGTTACCTCGTCGACTTTGGGTGAAGGAAGTTTTACTGGGATCGTCCTTCAAAAGAAAAAAAAAAACACCTTAAAAAAACCCCCACTTAAAAAGAAATACCAGCGCAGTTGTACTTTTGTATCAGTCCGGCTTCCTTTGTTCAGTGTGTCGGTTCTGGGTCCGTGTCGTGGATGAGCATCACCGATGGGCGCTGGCTGCGGGGCGCGCTCCCGCCGGCTCTGCCCGCCGGGCTGCCGGGACAGCGAGCCGAGGGGGGGTCCCCTGCCCGCCCGCGGCTCGGCAGTCCCCGACGGCACGTTTGGCGAGAGTTGAACGGAGTGTGTGGATGCGTGCGCGCGCACGCGCGCGCCCGTCAAGGTTCAGGATTGCGGGTCACGTTCGCAGTCGTGTGAAGCTTTACGCCGCGTGGCTGACGCTCTTGTGTCGGTGTGTGCGCGCGTGCCAGGGCTGGGCGCCTTATCGCAGGAAGCGTTGCGGAAGGCAGTTGCCCGCTCTCTCTGCCCGGTTCCCAGAGCGCGGTGATTAACGACTCTTCCCCGTGCTCTGTCACTCAAGTGAGGGCAGCAAACAGCCGTCACGGCTGCTCTATTCCAGCTTCAGGACAAGCCTCTCTGTCTCTCTTTTTTTTTTTTTTTTAATTTCCTAAATAAACATTGATAAAACCTTTCCTTCTGAACGCCTTCATCTGTATGTATGCACATATGTATGAAACATTTTGGTTTATGTTGCAAGTACATATATATTAAAAAATAAGATATGTATGTGTGTATATATAAACCCCCAAAATTCTGTTCCACGTTCTACAGTGATAAGCCTGACCTCAAGCAAGTAGAGTTTTTCCTCTTCGTAGTTCTGGTGCTTTTTAGGACACCTCTGGAAATCACTTTGTTGACCTTGCTTTATGGGAACTTATAAAGAGGATGTAAATCTGGTCAGTTTGCTTTAAAATACCCCAGCAATCTAGATTGAAAGGGAGATACTAGGATAAAGTAATATTTTTTCATTCGGTCATCTTGAAATTGTCTCATAAATTTCATGAGAAAATCCTGTCTCAGTCTGGTATTTTTCATTTATACTGTTAAATACACACAGAACGGAGATTTCAAAATAGTTGAATGCTAAGACACTGTATAGTATCTCAATATATAGAATGAGTATTCGAAGAAGCCCAGAGACCAGCATTCACTTTGGAAAATTAGTCCTTTAATATGTTTTCTGCCAAATTGTGGTCTGCAGACACATAATCATGGTATGATACTGATCTGCAGTATCATATCATCTACTTTGGGTTTTTAATTAAAAGTTTGATGTGAAGGCTGCAGCGTTGTTCCCTTTTATGTTTGAAGTTTGACAGTGGTCCATGTTCGAAAAATTTTGGAAAGTTTATGCAGGAGAATTATGGTCCTAGATCATTGCATTTTGCTTTCATTTCATCCTGTGATTTTTTTCCTCTCTTTTCAAATATGATTAAAACCAATGAGAAAATAAATATTTGAAGTGAGTTGCAAAGTCATTTGATTTTTATAAAATTGCATGGTGTGATGTGCTGTATGTGCCAAACTGCACAGACTTTTAGCTCATAAATTAAGTACATGTTTTTATTCTTGTTTAAGCCCACTGAGACTTCTGCCAGTTAGTTTTTTCCTTTCTGTGATCATCATGCATAATAGTTTGATGTTGCAGATACTTGCAGGAGCATAGCAAAACTGGTAGCATCATGTATGTGGTTTAATTTTTAATGTGTAGTATATTAAAGATTATTTTCTATCCCAAAAGATGCTATGTGAAACTACTGCAATATATATTAAAACAATCACTGTAATCCTAATCTCATATGAATAACAAAGGTACACAATAATTAATGCTTAAGAAAAAAGTACTTCTTTTTAAAAATAACCCCCCCTGTATATAAAAAAAGACTTCAAAACTTACCTTTCAGAAATAAGACCTTCACATTTTGAGCTGTGTTAAGTTCTGAGTGTACACAGCTTGATATGCCATTTGATTGTGTTTGTTTATGTATTTGCTGCCAAAATTTTAAGTAAAGTCACATCACAGTCCTGGTGGAAATGGCTATCTAAACACCTGGAACCAGTTCATGAAAGTGATTAAACTGGTGTTTGCCAGAGGCTTCCTCAGCTAGTGCAGTGACACTATTTTCTCCATTTTACATTCTGCTCGGTGACTCTCATTTTTGAAACTAACATTACCAGAAACTGAAAAAAAAAAAGCAACAGAAAGTTTATTTTTCTTTTCCATTCTATGGATGAAAATAAGAGTGTGAGATGATGAAATTTGTTAGTTCTAGAATGTGATAAACCAAAACCACTGGATGAACAATTGTACAGGGAAAATTCATGTGCAGTTTTTTGTTTAGAATAGTTTTAAATCCAAAACAGGTTTTGTAAACATCTTTTTTTTTTTTCTGTCTTGCATACCTTGAGCATCATTGAACTGACGTGCAATACTTTGAAGAGGTTTAATGATTTTTAATTTAATTCCATCTTTCATAAACCATCTAAAACCTTATTACCTAGTAAGTAATGAAATCTTTAATAGTAATGAAATCTCTAATACATACCGACATAAAAACCTGTAAACACAAAAGATGATGCTGAGCTGTGTAACTACTCAAGTGCACATAGATGTGATTTATACAAGTCACTATCCAAAGGAAGACTCCTTCCTTTGATAAAACAGCTACATTTAGTTACAGCTTACATCATTTAATAATTATTTCCTGAGTTGTCACTTTTCAGAAATAAAGGGACAACACAATTTCTTTTAACCTCAGTGTATGAGTACGTTGATTTTTTTGGCTTGCCAGTTTAAATCATGATTAAAACTGGTGATGCATAAATTCCTGTGATTAAAGCCTATATCCGTGTAAATAATCATCAGTGCAAATAGTGCAATAAATTTGAAATACAGTGCGTACCTATTCCTCTTTACTTTTTGAGGCATTTGGCACAAAATCATATTATTTCATTAAATCAGTAATGTGTTGTGTTTATTGGATGGTGCAGCAGAAATACCAAGTGCTATTATCAGATTACCTAAATGTTTCTGTGTTTCCCAAATATCCCCGAGTTGGCGTATTGGATTGAGACAAGTTGCTGGTGTACATTTGGCAGTATATTCTTTCTTACTCAGTTTGAAATCCTGAGCATATTTTTGATCTTGATCTTCAAATTTGGGACCAGGAGAGAGTCAGACACAATTATTTAAGTAAGTAAATAGTGAAAATGGTGGGGGGGATTGAGTCCAGGGGTTAGAGCTCTTGATGTCTTGAGCAAAGATACTAAGAAATACATGGAAATGTATGTGGAAATAAAGGTGTATGTTCATTAATTGCAGAGCATAAAGAAAATAAGACAAATCTAGAAGAGCTCTTGTAATTATGACTTTGCCAGAATAAAATATACTTCCGACTTCTCCTGTGCATCTTGTAGTAATGGCTGGAAGATACCATCAGACTGAATGACCAAAGTTTTGTGTTCAGTCTATCCACAGGATAGAACAGTGCCAGATGAAGACCCTGGACTACAAAGAACGAGTATTCACCTAAGAACTATTAAAAGAAAAAAGAACTTGTCACAGCTCTGTCCTTTTAAGGTCAACCCCAGAAAGACTCATGTCAAGTTGATGAAGGGAGATGACTTACTGATGTAACCCAGGGCAAAAAAGATAAGCAATAAAAATAGCATTGTATTTCTGTTTGATAGAGTGAGTTCTCCTGGCAGCTCACAGAGAATCAAGGAAAAAAGGCACTGAGTTAGTTTTTGTGACAGTGAAGCTGATAGGTCATATGGAAACTTGATTGTGCCAATTCTGCTGGATTTTGGAGCCAGCATTTTGCTATTTTTAATAAAGACTTAGTAAATTGGTCAAAATATGCCAGAACTTAATTTCAGTGAATTAAAACTCCTTGAACTACTGAGTAAAAATGTACCCATAAACGGATAGTTTATCGCTATTAGTACTGTTCACTTTTACTAGAATTCATGTGTGGACATTAGACTTTGCACATGTAAGTGGGCTTCTAAGTTTAGAGAAAATATGCCAAGGATATCTCACTTGTGGGAGGAGGTTTTTGGGTGGGAAGTGAATGCATTGCTTGATGTGGACCAGTTCATCACCTTTGCATCTGGTTTTTGTATCATTTGGCCAGTTTTTTGGGGCATTTTCAACGTTTTTACTGTCAATGGGAACTAATAACTGCTTCTCTATCCTAAACTCTCTTGTAACACAGCACACCAGATTCAACCCAGAGGATAGCTTCTGCTGTGCAATACAAAAGGTGAATGTCATTAACATATCTTACAGAAGTATAGTTTCAAAGTATTTTGATGACAAAGAAGGCATTATAATCCTCCCATACATGTTATTTAATGAATCGGTTTGCTTACAATATTGATTTTTCTTCTCTGAAGAGAGCACATCCTGCCTGGCAGATAGAGGGTGTTCTTTCCTGAAATATTTTTTTTCTCTCTCTTTTTTAAAAAGTTTTTTTGACCACTCCCTCCTTTATGGTATGGCTTATTTATATTCACCAACACCATTTCTGATGGTTTTACTTTCCCTGTATGCTGGCAAAGAAGACTGCAAATGTGCAGGAGCCTGGTTGCATGAGTGGGTGGCAGCCTTTGGACTGCATGTAGCCTTCTCAGTGAGGCAGATGGAACATACGGCCACTGGCCAAGGACTTTCAGCATGTGAACTGCATAGAAGTGCTTCCAGGGTGAGGAGCAGATAGTGGTTTGATTTGGACTCTACTGGATGATCTTCAGGTCACAGAATCACAGAATCATTACGGTTGGAAAGGACCTTCAAGATCATCTAGTCCAACCGATAGCCCTACACTACTCTTATCCCTAAATCATCCCCTGAAGAAACACATCTATCCTCTTCTTAAAAACCTCCAGGGACGGTGAGTCCACCACCTCCCTGGGCAGCCTATTCCAATATCTAACCACTCTTTCAGTAAAGAAATTCTTCCTAATATCTAATCTAAACCTACCCTGGCTCTGCTTTAGCCCATTCCCTCTAGTCCTGTCACTAGTCACAAGGGAGAAGAGGCCAACACCCGCCTCCCTAGAATGGCCTTTCAAGTAGCTGAAGAGAGCGATAAGGTCTCCCCTCAGCCTCCTCTTCTCCAGGCTAAACAAGCCCAGCTCCCTAAGCCTCTCCTCATAAGGCCTGTTTTCCAGACCCCTGACTAGCTTAGTTGCCCTTCTCTGCACCCTCTCTAGTAGCTCAATGTCCTTCCTAAACTGTGGTGCCCAAAACTGCACACAGTACTCGAGGTGTGGCCTCACCAGTGCCATGTACAGTGGCAAGATCACCTCCCTGCTCCTACTGGTCACACTATTCCTGATGCAAGCCAGGATGCCATTGGCCTTCTTAGCCACCTGGGCACACTGCTGACTCATGTTCAGCCGGCCGTCAATCAGCACCCCCAGGTCCTTCTCTGCTGGGGAGCTCTCCAGCCACACCTTCCCGAGCCTGTAGCGCTGCTGGGGGTTGTTACGCCCAAAATGCAGGACTTTACATTTGGTTTGTGTGGGACTAGCACTATTAACAGTTCCAGCATGGTTGAATTTGCAAAGCCAGATAAGGAGACAGGAACTGGGCTGGAAATGTGCTGGGGAATGGCTTTCCAGAGGAGAAGTGAGCTTTTTTAATCCAAGCCTGAGCTGCCACTGAAAGGGACGGTCTGTCTGGCCTGCCACCTGCCAGGCCTGGGGTGTGAGCAGGGCGTTTTTGGACAGGGCATGGGTGCAGGTGCAGGGCAGGGTCTGGGCATGCAGGTGGTGGGCAAAGGGAAAGGCTGGGCTCCTTCAGGACCAGCGTGGCTTAAGCCCATCATGAAATTGCAGCTGTAGATCCTGGGTACTGGATCTACCTGTGGCACTCACTGCTTGATTCGGTGACAGCTCTGTACTGAGAAATGTCACCAAGCTTTACTTTGAATTCTGTCAAGGTTACCCTCTCCTCTGTGCTGTACCTGCTTAGTAGGTGAAATCTTGGATCTCTGCATTTTTCACGAGCAGAAGCAAAAAGTCCAATATATTGCCAGGGGAAAAAAACCAGCTTCATGTGATACATCAGACAAAAATCAGATGCTGGAAAGGCCTGAAAGATCATGGATTATTGAAGAGCCCTGGTTCTAGCAAACAGAATGTACCATAAATAAATACATGTTTAAATGCATTTCAGTGTAGCAGAAAATAGAAAAACACTTGTGGTATATCATGCTATTGTGGAAAAAATAAGAAACTTGGAACAAATATCCTGATGTTTACACAGCTAAACCAAAATAATGTGTGAAGGTTGGTGAGGCCCAAATGAACCTTATCAAAAGCTTTTTAGGAATTGCAAAAGTTGTGTCGGTCAGTTTGACCACATAAGGCTTTTCTGCTTGGCCATCTGTTGCCATCTTTGTTTTTGCGTTGTGAATTGTGTGGAAACAGAAGTGTTGCAACAAGCTAGAGAGATGGGGTGTCTCCAAGAACAAACAGGAAGATCTGCCTCTGGTGAATTGGGCAAAAGTTTCCATTTCAGTAGAGAAAGCAGCAGCCATCACCTGTTACCTATTTGGTTTCATCCAAATAGATTAAATTCGGTTGAAAACAGCAATATTCAGAATTTTATAAAGTATTTTGTTTTACCAAAAAAACCCCCTTTCCAAACAATCTTTTAATCTTTTTCTGATGACCAGCAAGGTGTAGTCTGAAACTGCCTGAACTCGCTCTACCTGCATCCTATCTGTAGACCCCTATCCCACTCAGACTCTCTTTACAGTTTACTGAAAGTAACTTTTTTTTTTTTGGTGGTTGTTTTGATTTTTTTTTTTCACTTTTTTAGCTCTGGCAGTGTAATGTGGGCAACCCTGGGTATTTCTTTTTTGTGAACCTACGTAGAGGGCTCAAGCCCTCTCGATGAGTCTTCTCATTGGTTTTCTAATAACTAAGCTGTCTTTAAATTACAAAAAGAATGATCTGATGTCTGTTTGGAGTATGGCAGTCACGCATATAAATGAGTGGTAAGACAGTTAGAAAGGTTGGAAGTGTCTTTTTGACAAAAGTTTTGATAATGATAATGTTGCAGTTAATTCTTTCTGCCCAAATAAGAAAGTATGTAATGTTCTCCTTGAAGGTCGAAGGTATTATCTTTTTTTAAGATTGTTGACTTTAAGGGGAATGCAGAAAGTCACTAAGAAAATAAATCTATTTTTTAAAAATGATTGAGACAAAGAATAGCTATTTCTCTTACCTGCTTTTGGGGCAACTGTGCACTGGGCACGTACATTTTTGATAAATAGTGGTAAGGCTGTATATACCCTGTGAAAGTGGATTTGTGTACACTGTCCTGAAGTCCTGTGGGAATTGTGAGCAGTGGGTAGCTCTTTGAACATCAACCACTATATGTAATCGCTTTTATAAAGTGACCCACCTTCATCCTAAAATTAGGTAGGGTTTTGTTTTGTTTTTTTACCTTACCTGCATGTGGTGGAAGGATGTTTCATAGCCTCACTGCTTTGTCAGTTAAAACCTTTCCTTCTCATTTTCAGGCCAGAGTTAATCATGGCTAGTCTGTTTGTTCTAAATGCCCAAATGAGGTTAAGCTTTTCCATCCCTAATGTTTACCTGCTGCTAGCAATTGTGTTGCTAGTCTAAATGAGCTGCACTTCACATATTCATATAGAGAAGAGTCCCTTCTTCCATATCTTCATTAAGTTTAGTTAAAATCAATCTTTCTTGAACATTTTAAATAGTTTTCTAAATACAGCATCATTTGTGACTTTGTTACCCGTTTCTGCTAAAATTCTTGCCCAGGACATAATAAGGCCTGTAGGAAGCATAAGCCTGGGACAAGTAACTGCAGCATCTCTCTTGCAGGCCAGGCACTTCGATCCTGATCTGCTGGATGGCACATACTACACTTCATCTGTTCACTTGGGTTTCTACTGTTGGAGCCCAAAGTATATCGGAGAATGATGCCAAACAAGATTTTCTGAAATGTAGTCAGGATGTTGCTAAAGGGTGTGCATTTGGAGGTGGGAGCTACAGAAGTGTATCCTACAGTTTAGATGTAGCCATGATCTGATGTTGAATTTTTTTCATGTAGCAAAGCAACTAAATGCCAGGCTGTATGCTTCAGAAATGCTGTAGTGCCACAGTATCTTATGCTCATAGGCTACTGTTAATAAATCTTTTGATTATTCTTTGGGAATTAATTTTTTGTCAGTCAATGTTAATAATTTTCTGACTTTAACCTTTCTATATTTATAATTACAGGAAGCAGTTCAGCTGATAGTAAAGACAAATCCCTGCCTAGTGCTTTCTTGTGGGTTCACTGTTTGCAGTTCGCACAGCATCGCTGTGGTGGTGTGAGCTTGCACAATGGTCTTCTTTTGCTCATCTTGATGCCTAAACCATTGACATTTCCTCACTTCATGAATCTTGGTCACAGTGTTCACATACCAGCTCCATCACGGACCAAGACATATTTCATTTTTAGCCCATTTGAGGACTCAATTGACTTGTGATGCTGTGAATTCAGGGCAAAGTATAGGGAATTGTAGAAACTGATTATCAGCTTGTTACCAGTGTAAAGGACACACGTTAACCCAAAAAGCCTGCATGTACAATTGAATGTGTGTACTTGCCACGTGAATAAAAGTCCTAGACTTTGAACACTCTTGCTGTAGCTAAAATGAAGGGTGTTACCTTTCCTGTTTTCTCAGAGCTCTTACAGTGAATGTGAGAGAAGTCAACAGGTACAAGTGTTCTTACTGTTTATGTTCCCTGTACTTGTCTGTAAAGAAAAGAAAAAAGAAAAAAGGGAAGCTTCTTTAAATCTAAGCAATTCTTAATTCTCTGTACTTGTGATGAGTGAAGAGTGAACAACTGGGTCTACAGCATGTAATCTTTATTCTACTACTTGCTGCAGGTTTGTTATTTCTCAGAGTTTTACATGATGTTTTTGTTGCCAATTTTAATATTTTCAGGATGTTTCTGAAGTCCAGTCACTCTATGTATAATGCATCTTCTCCCTCTCTGTGCCCAAATCTTATGTCTCATTCTTCTGTATTTCCAGTGATTTACAATCATGACTCAGATAAAAACATAGTGAGACTCTAGGCATTGATATGTTAATCTGTTAGAAGGACACAGGGGAGATGGTAATTTCCGGTAATTTTAGAGTCTAATCAAGTGTGTGTATGTTGCCCAGATTATAGCATACTGTTGAATTACATAGCTACACTTTAGCTCAGATGCTAGTGGTGTTCTAGGTAGCCAAAAGGCTAAAGAAAGCCACATTTTTTTCTTCTGAGATTTGCAATTTCCAAGCCCCCACTGCTTCCCACATTGAAGCTTGGGAAGTGAGAACCAGCAGCTCTGTGCCTATGTAGCACTGCGGGCACCAAAGCACAGACATACATGCAGCACCAGTGGCGCTGTTGGTGCTGTTGGGAGCACATTGCTTTGTTCACTGACATCACTACCACCTTCGTGCCCAACCTTTAATTATCCCTGATGATGTGAGCATAATGCAGCCTTATTTGTGGGGTTGGAGTGAGACAAGCATGCCATCTTGTGAGCAGGCAAAATGGGAACAAAGCGTAGCTTCTGCTGTGTGCTGATGAAGAGTGAGTGTTATGAGCATAGTTGTTGGGCATTTTTGTTTCAGACTCGGAGGAGATCCAGAGCTGCAGCAACTTGATGTGTAATAGGATGGGAAATCAAATCAGTGCTTTAATCTGAGAGTCATAAAGAATAATTATTTTTCTATTAAGAAAGATCTATCAGGATGCTGTGGGATTCAGTGATGTAATAGTTAATTCTTTTAAAAAAGGAAGATTAGAGTTGAATAGTAGATTTGCATGCTGGAGAAGACCTAAATATCAGCTACTACTTAAATACATGACTTCTGTTTATTGCAGCCTCTGCTCTTTATGTCATATGTACACATAAATGCTCATTTTCTTAAATTCATATAAAGAGTTACACAAATTTCTTATGACATTAGATTTTTAATCTGTGTGATCTTCAGCTGTTCTCATTACCCCCAAGAGGAGAAGCCACGGACAAGTTATGAAGACAATTTCTAATTCCTCTGGTGTTCTTATTATTTCAACACATACTGCTTACCAAAAGAATTGTTTAAGAAATGCTTAAATTTAATTGGTTCTGATTTCTTCTCTGTGTCTTTGTAATGCAAGGTATCTTTGAATCATAAATCCAGTTGTACAAGATTTCAGGGGATAAAAAATGGATAGCTAATACTAATCCTTAAAAAATATCTGTATCTATTGAGAAACATTGTCTACAGAATTATCACAGTTTTTGGGTCCTGTATCAGTTAACCAAGTAATTTTAGAAGCTGGATTCTCTCCGGACTGCTAATGATACAAAAATCAGTTCTGCAGCATTATGTCTTGTGGTTTATCAGATCAAACTGTTACAGGAGTTAATTATTTACTCTTGACTAGTCCCATTTTGGGAAGAATCTGCATGCTGATGTGTAGATGAAACGTTTACCTGTTGGGTTGTTTGAAATAGCAGTTGTGGATGTTCTGAAGCTGTTCCTAGATTGGAAAATTATAAGCAGCCCTAGCTTGGATTGATTGGCATGGGGAGAGCAAACAGCAACAGATTATTGATTGGGCAGCAGCTAGCTGAGCAGGATGACATGGTCTGTACTCAGCCAACTGGCTTACATTTGGCAAGCCTTTTATTCAGTTGTGGTTATCTTGCCCCATCTCTGTTGGACTCTCAGCTTCTCCACCTAATTGGCTGTGTTAATTTGTAGCCCGCACCTTCAGATCTCAGGTACATCCCAGATTCCTTTGCACAAGTTGCAACACTACTTCAAAGAAGGTGCTGTTGTAGCCTCGGCAAATAATTTTGGGACTTCTTTTAGACTCCCAAGATGCCAGTGAACCCAGAAGTTGCTTTAATAAGTTGCTTTCTTTATAAATGAAAACACAGCAAAAGCTTTCCATTTTTGTGGGATATATCCCAGTGCAACAAATCAGCCCTACATCACTGCAGGATATTTTTCAAAACTGGTGAGGTACTGGATTGGAAATTGAAGTGGCAAGAAGGCAGCTCTGAGGAGGAGGACAGGAGCAATGCGGTAAGGCTCACTTGCGTATAAGGGATTTTTGAGAATGGAAGTATTAGCGTGATGTGTGGTTGTACTGATGTATAACTTTTTTTTAGGGTAGTTCTAAAAAAATTTTTTTAAAGGAACATTTAGATGTATTATTGATGGAAAAGAGATACAGTTAGCATCCAACTCATTTCAAAACATATCTTCAGTGGGAAGAATAGCTGTCCACTTCTGTTTGTTCTGTGCAGACTGCAGATTTCTACTCAACTCTTAACAGTATCTTTAGTTCCTGTTTATTCATTGTAGTGTGCTTATTCTGCAACCTGTGTTGTCCTTATGTTTGTAGAAATTACATATTTAGGTCTCACCAAAAAAAAAAAATCATATGTGTTTTCTGATCCTGGCAAAGTGAAGGTTTGAATAAAATTTCCAGTGTGTGTATGGTCGAGGTAGATGTGAGGGCTTCTGGTACTACCCCTTCACGCAATAAAGAATCATAGCCAGTAGAGTAAGAAATCTGTCAAAGGCTGAGTGCTAGCTAGATTCATAAAATCACTTATGCAGGCATTATGAGATTTTCCCATGGAAAATTTACGTGGGAGTTGGGCAAAAACTGATTCAAGAGCAACATTATTTGCACTATATGTATTCATCTAGCAGTCAATAGGCTGACGCTGGCACCCCTTGCCAGTTTTAAAAGAGTGCCAGTGCTCGCTACGTGAAGCTGCTGCAGAGCTGCTTCAGCAGTCTTAAAAGTCTCCTTATTGTGTGTCTTCCTTCCTCATTTCCATCCAGAACTGAAATGGGTAAAACAGAAAAAATTTTCCTCAGTGAATATGTGCATTCGATTCTTATGGCTGTATGCAAAATGCTTCTCTATGTTTTAAAGCAGTTTCATAACAAATCATTATGGTGGAGGCATTACAAGGGTAGCTTTCTCATCATCATTTCACTGAATTCCTCAGCTTAAAAAGAAACATAAATAATAGATAAAAAGAGCAAATAATAGGAAAAAACACAGTAAATCCATTTGCATTTGCTTTGGTCTTCTTTTTTATTATTTTACTTTGTTTTCTTTTGAGAGAGTGGCTTAGTGTTTCTCAGTCTAGATGAGGACCATATGATATGTGTTGCAACAGAGTCTTTCCTAGTTAATAGGGATGATTCCAAAGGCAAGGTAATTCACCACTGCTTTGGCTGGAGCTAATATTGGGCTCCAACATCAATTCTCTTAATTTCTGACAAATGGCCAAGATTTCTTGAATAGGCACAGCTTTCTGTTTTGTGCAGGGAGCAGACAATCCTCTCTTTTGTTGTGGTTGCCACTGCTGTTGTTTCTCCCCCATTCACAATGGAAAGTGGGGCTATTTGTGCTTAGTGGAAAATCAATGCCAAAATTCTGACTTGCTTATATTTAATGAGATGTCAATTTTTATTATAGCCATAAAGGGTGTGTGAAATTTCTGTAATATGGATCCCCCTGAATCCTGACCTTCAAGTCAAGAAGGCGTATTAGTGATGAAAGTTTTATCTGTCGCAGGCACATCAAGATGTGTGTTTACTGGATGATTCAACCCAAATGTACAGAAACTGTTTATATAGAGATTGCCAAACATTTTCCATTGCTTTTTATCTAAATTCTTGAATGTATTACTAAATCAAATAGTCTACATTTGGAATGTATGGCTGTGGGATATATGGAAACTCACAGCATGTGGAGGGAAGAGTTAGAATAGGGAAATACAATAGTTTTGTAAACTTTATGTGAATATAGGTACATCATATATAGAGTCAAGATTCAATTTGCTGATCAAAGCATCCAAATAACTTTGGATTTAATAATGTCAGCAATGAATGCTAATATATGGAAATTGAAAAGCATGGAACAACAATAGCTAGCCACGCTTACCAGTATTACCCTGAAGCATGTAGATTTACATTTTTTTTGTTTTGTTTTGAAATCACAGTTTGGAAAATACATGTTCTTTTTCCCTTCTCCCATACTACTGAATGTGGGTTCTCCTGAGCAAGCTTAGACAAGATTCAAGCTAAACAATAGTGCTACAGCAGAACCTTTGAAGGCTCAGTTTGAATAGGTACCCAAAGCCAAGGTCTGCTTTGATGTATGTGGGCTCAACTCATTTTGCCCTTGGTTGCCCTCTCTTACCTATGTTACTTGTGTCTGGACACCTTTGCCAATTTTTCTCTGAAAAAAAAAAGGACTTTTTTTGCAAACTCATGTTCATCTTGGTTCTAGTCTGGCTGGAAAAGTACTACAATAATGCCCTCTCCGGTGGTGATTTAATATTGCTGTTTTAGGTCCAGGCTGTAGACTTCTACCTCCTTCCCACTTTTTAGTTTTCATCCACCTGAAATTTCAACCCCATTTCAAAAGGGGGGTTTTGTCTCTACTTGGAAACAAAATTATTTGAGCTTTTCTGGAGTGCTAGCCAAATAAATTATCTTTCTTCCTTCCATCTGCTCATCTTCTCCCAAAATAATTTTTGTTTCCATTTGACTAAAGTTTTGGACAAGGAAACTTTGATGCTTTTCTGTCATACTGCAGACCTCACCTGGCAGAAAGGAAGAACACGTATCAGTCTTGCTTCTCTCAAAGTCGGTGGGGCTTTTGCCATTAGCTTCAAGGAAAACAGGATCAGTCCATTGTATTCTTAATGCAAAGACAAATGAGTCATGTGTATCCATACCTGATTGCTCTTGCCTAGGAGCCAGGAGGTCAGCTTCATTCCTCACTTTTCATCTCCAGGTAGCACTGTGCTTGGCTCCGCCAGTACACTCAACTCAGATTCAGTTCTGAGTCATTTGCAAACCCTAAACTCCCATTGTCTTCAAAGGATATTTGGATTACAAAGAACATAATAGTTTACTCAGGATGAAATGAAATTGAAACATACGAGATTGCCGCACCTGCTAGGACAGCTTGGAAGGACAGTGGTTGTTTACCCTGAAGACAAGATGAATAGAGGGGATGTGATAGATGCATCCACAGACTAGAGGGTCTTCAGTTTTTACTAGTACAAGGTTGAGGGGAAGCCCTACTCCACTGACAAGAAGCAAATTCAAAATGCTTAAAATACTTGCTTTTTTTAAAATTGTAATTAGACTGTAAAGTGAGTTACAAAGTATCACTGATACCAGAATTACATAATGTTCTGGACACTTATAATGGAAGTGGGGATATGCAAACTTATTTAACAACAAATTGTAGAATGTGAGAGGTAATTAAGGGCTATAAACCCTCTTACTCTTCAGAAAGGAAGCCACTCTCTTTAAGTGTTGAGGATTAGGAGTGATTTATTTTTCACAGAGGTAAGTGGTTCTGTATCTATCCAAAGTCATGTTCTTTGAAGGATCTGATACTGGCTGCTCTCCAAGGCAGAACACCATATTGAATGGACCTCTGGTCTCATCTAATAGGGAATGTTCTACAATCCTATAAAGTTTAACAACAGCAAATTAATAGAATAACCAGAAGATTCAGTGAGGATGGCAGGGCTCTCATAGGAGCTGTCAGTCCTGGCAGAAGTCAGTTATTTTATTGCAGTAAGCAAATCAGGCTGAATTCTCTCTATGGTGCAATAACAGCAGATTGGGGAGCATGCAAAGCAGCATCAATACATAAAAATTAAATTCCTTTAATACACAAAGCAGAGTTTAGATAAATGCAGAACAGAAAAGCAAAGGCACAATATTATCTGAAAGTGTGGCCTTTCTATGCTGTTTTGGAGACTAATTTACATACAAATAAAATATCAGCTTATCCCATGACTGTCATGATAAATTGGAGCATTTAGACTTTTGTGTGAAGTGCTCTTTTTGTACCTTATTAAATTGCAGGATCTTGGCCTTTTGCCAAATGCTAGGGTAATGCTCTACTGAAATACATACAGGAGAGGTATATGGGTCTGGACAGTAAGAGAAACCAGGTTCAGTCACTAGCCCTGCTTGCATGTCACCCTCAACACCTTTATTTTTGCATCTCTTCATTAATAGTTTTATTTGTCCATAAAGTGGCAGTGATACTAATTGTCATGTGTCACAAACTTTGTTGAGGTTTAGTGGGTTGTCATGTTCACATAGTATTTTTAGGTGTTTGATTGGAAGCCAAAGCAAAGTGGGTCTTTTCCTTCTCGGGCTCCAGTATCCTGGATGGATGGCAGTGGAGACCTGGTAAGAGAAAACTTTCTGCAGCAGGCCAGTGAGAAATGTAGAGCAGCAAACTGCCATGCTAAGGCACCTTAAATAAAGGCAGTTTTAGAATTCTTCATTTGGTTGTAGGATATCATAATATTCCACACTGTGTCACCTCTTTGAACAAATCACCTTTTGACTTCAGTTTCACCTGAAATTGTCTGCATGATTACTCCAGTAGTGAGCTTACAATGAAATAAGTGTCTGGGAGTAGTCTAAAACAATCTATTTTGAAATGCCACTCTTAAACTCTTGGGAATGACCAAGTGTCTGTTTTATACCCATAGAAGAAGTTAGATTTATTCCAGTGGCTAGATGACTACTGATATGTGCTGTGCTCTGAAGCACATGGTAATAGAAAAGATCGTTTTGAATTAATTTGATGTCATCAGTAAAAGATTTATTTGATGAGAGTTATTTTAAGATGATGAGGCTTTGTAGCTGAATAGTATTTAAGATGTCCAGAAGGTGCACCTTCAGAAATTTGAGACTGATCAGTGTTGGGAAAGTAAATGAAAATGGGAAGGAGCAAGATTGAACAGACTGCAGCTTTTTTCACTGTCTCTTTGTTGTAAACTTTGTGGAAAAAATTTGCAAAAAGCTGTCAGCAAATTGATAACCGGGGACCAAACTGAAGAGTCTCAAAATACAGAAGAAGAAGAGAGGAGGTGAAAAACAGCAGTATTATGCTAGAATACTGCTCTACTACTGTGTAGCAGATGTATAAAGCATGATTTTCTCCTTGCGTTTTCTTCATTGGTGAGGATATCATAATTTCACTGGAGCGTGCAGAGTATCAAGCAGATAACGTTTTGACTAAATACAGTGTATGATCCTGCCAGCTTTTACTGATATGAGGTGGCATGTTGTACCCTAAGCAATCTCAGACAAGAAAGGGTGTCTGTACAGTTTTAGGGCTTGTAGAAATACACATAGAGCTTAAAAAGTCCTTTGGAATTAGTTTGTCACTTGCTTACAGTCCTGATGTCCCCTGTTTTGTAGGGTGTATTTGGAGACATTGGTGCCAAAGGAGGAGGAAGTGGTATTGTTGAAGAGGGGGTTGCTTCTCTTAAAGCTTGATTTTTCCTCACAAGGTTTAGGGCCTGATTCTTGAGTTCCTTACACAAAAGGGGTTGTTCTTCACTTCTCAAGAGAGAAAGGTTAGGACCATGTATTGGTTGTTTGTCGGCAGGCTTGCTCTGAGAATCACAAGCAAAGCTGGGAGAGGAGCATCGTGTATGACTGCCTCTATCTGTCTCGTGGCTGGAGATAGTGAGGATGTGAAGCTGTACACATCTCTTTTCCTTCATTTCATTGTTCAAGTATCCATGAGGGGAGATGTAAAGATGGGAGCTTTAGATGGTCCTATACGACTGTGTGAGTCTGGGGGTAGTTTGCATCAAATGTAAGCTAATTGTCAGCAAAGACAGCAATTTCATCTGGAGTTGCCAGTGTATTTACAGGTTATTATTATTTTTTTAATGCTTAAATTAGAAAATAGGTCTTTGAACTGTGAGCTGTCCCGGTTAGCTTGTTAACTTTCTTGTTGTGCTCAGCACAGGTCTGGGCCAGCCTGGCGCGACGGGCTGTGACGGAGGGCTGGGT
Organism: Galbula dea; assembly: GCA_013399015.1. NCBI lineage: Eukaryota > Metazoa > Chordata > Aves > Piciformes > Galbulidae > Galbula > Galbula dea. Next base: position 848,242 of record VWZX01002268.1, on the reverse strand, counting down.
GCAGAGCCTGCCGCGGAGACAGTTTCCCAGAAATCCAGTCTCTCAAGACAGGAGCTTTCTGGCTTCGGTGCTCTTGTGCTTACAGCTTCTTGATTGTTACATGAAGAGCGGGGAGAAGGCTCCAGATCAGTTTGGATGTTGTGTGTTTGATAGAAGCTGACACTTTGAACACTTAAGGGTTTTTTATATAAAGCACAGCAAACAGTCTTTGTAGCCTATTTATATGTAATAAGCTGGATTTTGCTTTGTGTCTTTTTTTTTTTCCTGTGAAAGAAAGACAAAAAACAAACAAACAAAAAAAGTGGAGAGAAATTAAAACCACAGCAGTATTTTCCCATGCAGTTATAGTGAGTATCCTGCAATCTCACATGATCGGCTGTCGTGGTGGGGTGGAGTGTGGGAAGGTGTCAAAATATGTCTCTCAATTTTTTTTTTTCTTAAAAGGGAAATCCAGATGAGTGCCAAAAGCTCTGTTCTGTTCTCGAGCCCTGAAGTAACAAACTACATGAGTGTATGTTATTAAGATGATAAGATTAAATTTCTAGCTACTAACATGCTATCACAACAGCAAGGAGAGAAAAAAGATCTTGAAAAAATTATGAAAATTAGTCTGACGGTCTCCTTTTAATAAGATCACTCCCAACCCCAACAGACAGTGTAGGCTGGAATTCCACAGGGCTTTTTTGTGGTCCTAATGATTTTAATAATACTTTGTGCTATGTAGCACCTTTCATTAGAGGATCACAAAGTGCTTTACAGTCACTAATTAATTAAGCCTCACAACACTCCTATGAGATAGGTAAGTATTAGACATATTAAGCTGAGACACTGAGAGTTAATGATTTTTTGCTGCATTATTCTGGCAAAATGATTGATGTTTAAGCGCCATATGTGCATTATATGTCTGTGTGTGGGTTTGTAATATATATGAGTGTAGAAGTATTAATTTTACTATCCCTTAAAAAAGAGGTTGTACTTGAGTCTGTTAAATGTAACTTTTTGGTGCTGCAGTATATTGACGGTCTCCATAGCCTCTTGATTCAATTTGGTCTTTGTCTGCTTGTGCATCTGCTTGTACCAAGGTTAGTCAGTGGCATCTCACAAAATTCAGACATCTTTCTAAATGTATTATTGTGTTAAAAAGAGCATCTAAGAACTGAAGTAAACCTGCAGCGCAAACACAAGGCAACAACCATGCTGTTGCAGTAGACTTTGATGCAAGTCATCATGTTCAGTAAAAGTAAAGAGCACCAACAATGACCCATTGCAGGAGCTGATGATTAGCCATTGTCTTTACCATGTATATGGAACTACTGATTATCAGAATTTGAGTTTCTTTTAATTTTTTTTTTAAAGAAGTACAGTAGTCACTGTGGTAGTTCATTATCCTGAATTACAAACTGATTTTAGCAGAAGTTTCCACTTTTTGCTTACAAGGTTAAACTGATGTGATTGTTGAACAAAAAAGTATGTGTCTTGCAGATGCATGAATCATGGAGATTAGCATTGGCTGGTTTTGAGGGAAACTATATATAGCTATTAGTGTTATTTCAACTTTAAAATAGCCAAGAGTGATCATATTGGATAAAAAAAAAACCCCAACATGGTTTAAAGATAGTATTACTGTAATGAAAATAAAATACTAAACTCTGGATTATGGAGCTCAAAGACAAGTTCTGCAACCTGGGCCTTATCCAGGGTTCCTTCAAGCTTGAGAAGTCTTTTCATTCACATCATGCTTAGTAATTCTTCTTGTTTGGGAGGATCACCATTTCCAGTGATAAAAATATGGTTTAGTCCCAATGACTGTTCATCACTAGGCCTCTTTATACTAAACACCCAACAAATGTGATTATTACTGTGATGGCATATTTGAGATGTGGGAAGTTGCCCACTAACAATGAAAGTAACACTGCTAAATTTATTTTAAGTGGGACACAAGGCATCCAGCAGATGGTAACTTCCAATTGCTGATGGCAGAGCCTGGATGGGAACCAGTTATTTGTATTCCATTATGTATCCCATTGGGCCAGTCCCATTATGCACAATACTTGTTAATAAATAAATATATATGATTTTCAAGGCTCTTTTATTTTCTACAGCATTTATCTATCTGTTTTTTAGCACTTACTTTAAAGTTGTTTTAAGCTTGATTTTTGGCAAACATCACCTCTGAGATGATTTTTGTCTCTTTGTGTGTGTGTATGTGTGTGCATGTCTGAGAAGAAGGCAGCTACAGGATTTCTCCTGCTTGATGGAAATAGGGAACAGCAGCTGGTGCTTGTCATGTCCACTAATAGATGCCTGTGAATGTACAATAGGCATAATAATGTCTTTAAGTAAAAAACATATTTTGAATGCATAATTTAGGAAGGAAAACCTTTTTTTGTTTTGTTTTGCAGATATACAGATCAGCTCTCAAAATGTCTACTGTGTCTTCCGTGCATCTTCTAAGACAATTGCATTAGCCCGCCTGCTAGTTGACTAATAGAATTAATAATTGTAAAAAGCACTCTAAAGCCACATGCCTTACGAAGTCAATGCTGGGTATGATTTTACAAGTATGTGATCCATTTTTTCAAGTGAAATTGTTAACTGAAAACGTTCTTGGCACACAATAAAACATTGTGCAATCTGTTATTTGTCTTAGAGATAATAATTTCAGAGTGGCTATATTCTTTCTGTGTCTAACTTATGACTTGCTAGGAGATGGTTTCTTCGATTTAGGAGCATTGCAAATGTAGTTTTATTTACATAATATGTATCTGAAAAATGATAGTGGTGGAATTTCAGTAACAATCCCCCCCCGGTATCTTTTCTTACTGTCCCCTTGAGTGAATATCAAACAAATAAATGACAGATCGTTTTTCAAAAGGTAAAAGAAAAACGAAGGGAAAATACTTTCAAATTTAACTTAAGAAAGTTCTATATTTAAATGAATGTTCTCTTTTTTTTTTTTTTTTCCATTTTCTCTCTCCAAGTGTAGAATACTGCATTTTGCTCCATTAGGCAGATATGGGTTCCCCCACTCCATTAACACACAGACTCACAGATAAGTCAGGAAAACTTGAACCAAAGTATCTGGATCTGGAGTACTATCTAGTTAGCCTTTATACGGTTCAGATTTTTATTTTCTTTACAGGGATTTTTTTTCTGTCCTTCTCTCTGACTCTCTTCTGTCAATTGCCATGAAGATAGCAAATCACTAAATTTTCCTTATCTGCCAGAAATATCGGAAACAAAAATGTTTTAAAACTTTGCACATAGTCTTGTTTAATTTTGACTGAGGTTACAGTCATGGTGTTTACTTTCTCGATTTCTGATTTTTTCTCCCTACACAGTCAGGACTCCTTTCTCTGTACTCTGCAATGAATTGCATTTAAACAGAATTTATTTCAAAAATAGTCTGAGATGTGTAACAGGGAGAAAAATATAGACTTAACTGAATGTCTCTGAGAGTTAGGAGAGATGCTCACAAGTATTTTTAGGGTGTGTTAACCAAGACCATTTATGAAGTCCCACAGAGAAACATTAATGATAAAAGCTTGAGTGGTATCTTTATAACTTGGGTTATAAACATGCGCATGTTGCCTTACTAGATTGAGTCTGTCTTGTAATAGTTCTCTTACCACAACAGGAAATCTTTCCTTTCTCTCAGTTCTGAGTGACTTCATGGTTCAGAAATTATTGGGGGGAGGGAAAAAAAGTGAGATTCAGTGCATATTAGTGCATACATATCCTGGTAGGTGTGATTGACATTAAAGAGAAGACACTTGGTTCCCAAGTGTGTGTGTCTTCTACACTAAAGAATCACAGTAGGCATTTAAGAAACTTATTAAGACCACACGGAGTGTCAAAATTTCTGTAACATGAGATGGCATTCTTTGTGAAACTCATCTCGCTGTAGCCCATACTGCCTGTGGATCAGTTCAACCACAAAGACAACACAGCCAGCCCGAGACACAAGTTGAACATTTCCCCTAAGAAGTTGTCTGTTTCTGTCAACGTAGTGCTCTTTTCATGTGGAGCAGATGTAAATAAGAGGATGTACAGATGCCTGCTCTTTTATTTGTAAACTTTGTCTTCACTTGTACTTCTTAAAGTACTGTTTTGAGAAGGTCATCCATGGCTTTTAAAGGTCTGGATGCAGCACCTTTCGGAGCGTGTCAGTACTGCTCCCTGAATCTCCAGGTGGGCCTCCCTTCACAGAGCAGTATTTGTCTTCCAGTGCTGTCTTAGGCACCCAGCTGTGGCTGGCCTGGGAATGGGGGCTCAGGCTTGAGTCTGCAGCTCACATGTCATGTGTGGTACTGCAGGCTGCTGCCAGTGGACCACACGCAATTTGGCAAAGAGAAACATCCATCGTTGTACGCAGCGTTGGCAAAGATAAGAGCATAGAAAAAAATGTAGCACATCTGTCTGCTGCCCATAGCTAGCATATGAACACAAATCGATCAGACCAGCTGGTGGTGAATATCAAATCCAGAACCACACAGTGGAGACTGCAGGGATGCTTCATGTATATATATATATATATATATATATATGTTTTCTCTAAGTAGGCTGGGGAAGCTGAAGATGTGTAGCATATGAGAAATTTGACTTAGTACCTGCAGGGTCTGATTACTTGTTCTTCAATAATCTCCCCTGTTCAGCTAGCAGATAACTTACTGGTGGCAGACTCCGTCTTTCTGTCTGATACTTATTGCTGTCCTGTCTCAACTTTCTTAAATGAATCCTGAAAGTGTACTTGCAGATTTACCAACAATGGCTATGCCTGCAAAGAAGACTGAGCCGAAGAAGGTTTGGCTGTTTAGATCCATGTGGATTCCAGGTGTTTTTAGGTTAGATCCCGACTCAGCCACACAGCAATGTCAAATGTCTGGATGCAGGCCTTTAAAATTTTATTGACAACGGGTTTCCTAATAAAGTTAGTTCCTCTTTGTTTGGCAAATAGAACTAATTACATGAATAATGGACTGTTGGGCCAGGCTCTAGAATATCCATATAATCCTGTTTGAAGTTTATGGGCAGTGGGAGGAGGAGCTTTTGCTATAGAGAAACTGATACCTGCTTAGGAAAAATACTTTCTCTGAAACCTGAGGTTACTTACTTTCTTGAATCTGTTTCCTTCCTAATAACATTTTCAAATTCCTCTGATTATGTCTTTTAAGTGTATTTTTTCAAAGATACATTTTATGTAGTTAATACAGTGTATGAACATTAGACTGCAAAAGTTTGCTTTTCCCTTTATTTTTTAAAAATTATTTTAAGTGTTCATTTAAAATGATTTCTGCCAGACCATTATCTTCCCAAAAGATAATGAAACCTGTAATTCACTCACTCTGATGGCAGTGTTTTTGTAGGCTTTAAAGTTATTTTAGTTAAGTTCAGTCTCAGTGTGATCATTTTTTTTAATGTAAAATTCCAGTTTTCTGCGTAGTCCAAAAACCTGCTTGACAAAAATTTTCTGGAAAGTTGATGCATTTATGTAGTTCAGAATGCTTTAAAAAGTGCCAGGTTTATAATCTGTTATATATCTTGAATAATTCTATAGGTGTTTTTTATGTTTTGTTTTTGTTTTCTTTTCTGTGGTAGATATGGTCCGGAAAAAGAACCCCCCTCTAAGAAACGTTGCTAGTGAAGGTGAGGTACAGACCCTTGAGTCTACAGGTACTGAAAGTGAAGAGTCTGGAAGGAAAAAAGAATTTTCCGCAGAGCAGATGCAAGAAAACACTGACCAGGGTGATGCAGTGGAGTTAAATAACAAGGAGGAACTTTGCACGCATGTCCAAGAGCCATCTTCCAGCATTAAAAAGGACTTGAAAAGCTCAGTGCTGAGTGAAAAGGGTGGCTTCAATTATGAAAGCCACAATAAGGGAGGAAATGTTCCATCCTTCCCTCATGATGAGGTGACAGACAGAAATATGTTGGCTTTCTCATCTCCAGCTGTTGGGGGAATCTGTGAGCCCTTGAAGTCTCCTCAAAAATCAGATGCAGATGACACCCAAGATGTGGTCTGTACCCCGTCGGGAGATGCAGCAGAGACCAATGAGGAGTGTCAGATGTCGCCAAAAGCTTCAGATGAAACAGTGCAAGTGCAAAGTGGTCAAACCGATGGCCAAGGCTCAAGCCCAGTCCCCATGGCCTCAAAAAACCCACAAGTGCCTTCAGATGGGGGTTCAAGGCTGAACAAATCTAAAGCAGATTTGTTGGTAAATGATAACCCAGATACGGCGCCTCTGTCTCCAGAGCTTCAGGACTTCAAATGCAACATCTGTGGATATGGTTACTATGGGAATGACCCCACAGATCTCATCAAACACTTCCGCAAGTACCACCTAGGACTGCACAACCGCACCAGGCAGGATGCTGAGCTTGACACTAAAATTTTGGCTCTCCACAACATGGTGCAATTCAGCCACTCCAAAGACTTCCAGAAAGTCAACCGCACTGTGCTTTCAGGGGTGCTGCAGGACATCAATTCCCAGAGACCTGTCCTATTAAACGGGACTTACGATGTGCAGGTTTGTATTTTCCCAGCCTCTCTGCTTCTGCTGAATGCCTGCCCAACTGCAAAGTCAGTTGTCTGCAAAGCCTCTCCTACCCATGTGACTATCACATTTCCTATAACCTGCTTAAGCCTTAAAAACCGTTTTGGCCTATTTTAGCCAGGCTTTCTGCAGGTCTGCTGAGCATCTTGTGCAGTAGAAGAGTAGTTGGCTTGTTGACCAATGATATTTTTGTGTACAATTTAGTCATTGTGGTAATCAATAGCAAAAGAGCTTATTCAGCAAACAGGCAAATTGCTAAACTGGTAATGATATCTGAAGGATTTTCTGTCATGGAAAGAAAAGAGCAAATAATAATGAAAAATAGCAACCAAATAGACAAAAGACAGCAGCTGGAAATTAAAAATGTAATCCTAAATTATCAGCTGCCGGGAGTCAAGATTTGGCTTATTGATTCTGTATTAAGATAAAATAAATGGCAAGTCTTGGCAGTTCTAAAGTTACCCAGTGCCAGAAAAACAAGACACACAATGGGTTTTTAAAACATTTCAAAAGTAACAGCAATGCATGCTGTCCTTCATGTCAGTGAGCGTGCAAGTAGAAGATTATTGCCACAGTCATTTTCTCATCTAATTGGAGGAGGGAAAAAAATATAGTAACTACTGAAAAAAAAAAAATCTTATTTTTATCATGAAAGAATGGACCAAGAAGCCTTTTCATGGAGTCTCTGTTGGTTTCTTATTAGCTAATATTAATCAGTTTCAAAAGAAGAAAGATGCTGCTTTAAAAAAAAATCCTCTCACGAGGGACCTGAGAGATGCAGTAGGATATCTCATATTCTGTGATGCAAAAATTCAAATTTTAAGAAACAACAACAAAAAAAAGTAAAGTTTGCATACAAAACAAGTTCAAATGTCCATCTAATTCCAAGTCTATGTTTGCATACATAATGTCCCACTTGGTAGTAAGCACCAGATGAAACTTCAGGGTCTGTTGAAATAAAAAGGCAGAAGGTGGAAAATATTTAATAACGCTTTCAGAGACTGTAGGTATAGGAAAGCAATTTTGCAAAACAGGTTAAGGTGGCTAATATCTAGCTTCAAGTCTGAATCCGAAACAGGAACACAAGTCAGGAACTTGATGTTTTAAAGTGATTTAAACTTTTCCTCTTTTTTTTCAGAAACTTTACAACTTCTTTGCAGAGCAGCAAATAAAACTAAGGTTATTACTATGCATAAAAGCTGCAATCTTTGAACTACTCTTTTATTAAAAGATCACTGTCTAGTGTCAGACACTGTATCCTGTCAAACTATGAGTAGAAAGTAAATTCGTGATTTAGTTAGAAGCAGTTAGAAGTGAATAATGTCAGAATGTGAAATGATGGCTTATAATTAGCTCATAGTATGATGTTAATACCTGGATTTCCTGCTATAGTTTCAGTTTGCTGACTCCTGGGACAGCATCTTAGAGCAACTGATCCATGCTGTCAGGAAGACATTCAAACTGGAAATGCTCAGGCATACAGTATAGAGGAATTTCAGTTTTTAAACACACTTTTATTTCCTCCAAACAATTGTTTCATTAGGTCCTTAGTTATTTATAGGAAAGTTTATGCTCGATTAGAATGAGCTGGACACTTTTCCTATGCAGTGCTTTCAGAAATAAAACAGATGTGTGAGCTATCTCAGTTTGAACTGATAGAAGTAGAAATAAAACAGCTGAATCTAGACTATACTTGTCTACTAAATCCTGGCAGTAAGATACTGTAGGGAAGACAAAAAGTGGTAGGAAACAGTCCATAGATAATCTACTTAAGATCAGTCTTTTCTCAGATGAAAAACATTTTCCAAAATAGAACAGACAGTGTATGCAATGTTGGCAATTTATTAAAAAAACCCCAACCAAACAAACAGAAAAACCCCAAACAACAAAACAGAGAAACAAAAAAAAAATGGGTCTGGAAACTTAACTTTCAAGAGTTCTAATTTTTCCTGCCCAATTTTGGAAGAGAAGATTAAATAAGCTTTTGTGGCAAATGCCATAATTCATCACTTGCACATGCACCAGATGTTGAACCAGAACATGTCAGAAGATAAGTAACTGATGAATATTTTTATGCTTTCTTCTCCCCCACTCCTGATAGAGAGCAGCTTTGTGAGATTCATAAACATAGTAAAAGAACTTTTGAAACCCCCCTTTTCACCCACACATGTTTATATTGCTACTATGTCCATTTTGGAGGGGATTTTTCTCAGGCATCTGAATGGCTAATGTCTCCTGCCGCAGCAAGGGATTATATTGATTGGAGTTCTGTTAAAATGGTTTCAAACTGCTGTGTAACAGGGAGAGGGAATTGAACCTTAATAATTGGTTCATCTAAACAGTATTATTTGTATAGGTACTGGGCTAAAGGAAAATAATCCCTTTGTAATTAACTTGAAATAGTAGTGGACTGGGCTTAAGGTCTGATTTATTGATCCCTTTGTACTTACAAACTGTTCTGTTGTAGCTGGGGTGGAAGTTATCGATGGATTTATGGTCCCAGGCCAGGGAAATGAGTGCAGAAGCCAAAGGATGAAGATGACTGACTTTGATTTGTCTCACAGTGGTTAGTTGGAGACCATGGTATATGAAGATTTATAAAAGTAAAGGATGCTATTGAGACTTGTAGTTCACATAACAAAAGCAAACAAAAAGCAATGGAAAAATGTCTTGAGTGCAGGAAAAAACCCAGGGTCTCCTATCTGCAGACAGGTAGGGATGTGGGCCCTTTGACAGGGGTTTGGAAGGAAGAAATCAAATGCATTTTTGGACTTAACCACAGAAGTGAAGTCTGTCCTAGAAAACTTAACTTCCAACCCAAACCCCCTAAAATACACACCCTCAACTTTGAACCCAGCTTTTAGGATTTTTTCATAATGCAGCCAGCAAAACAGTAGGGTTACACATTTGGTTTTACATCCAGGTATGCAGATGTTGAGACTGTGTAGTACCTAAGGAGGATTTGTCTGGGAACTGTGTAAATATTCCAATCTTTCTGGCCTTACTACTGTGTAGATTTTTACTTCATTTGAATGTTTAATCCAGCAAGATTGTCTTTGAAAATCTCCTGTACTCTTTGTTCTCATTTTCTTCCTCAGATGTTTTTTTTTCCATTGAGTTATAATAAATTCCACAGGATTGGGTAAAATCACAGAGCTTTTTCTGGGAGATAACTTTCTTGCCAGTAGATTTCAGAAAACATTTGCCAGCATATCTCTGAATTCCCAGAGAATGTATTAGTCAGCTTTGTTGCTTTTATCAGAATAATATTTGAAGTGAGTTCAATGGATCAGCTTTTTCTGGTGCTCTTCGTTACTTTTTGTTCACATTTAGTTAGTTCATCATTCTCTATGGAGAGCTTTGTCTTGCTGGATATTTTAGCCTATGTATGGTTTTGGGGATGTGCCTGAAACAGTAGACTTCAGACCAGATCTAAACAGTTCACTTGAAGTAAAATTCAGGTGTCTAAGTTAACAGCTGTGGTGCTGAAAACCATCACTTTGCTCGCTGTATGATTAAGTCTCCTTCTGTATTTGATCTAATGATTCTTCAATGTATATGGAAAGGTCTGGAGACAGACAAGTTACTGGCAAGTGGTCAGAAGTCTTTTTTCCATCCCCAGGCTTTTTTATGAGTAGTAACTGGGACAGCTTCAACAGAAAGGTTGGAAAATGCTGTCTTCTGCACAACAGTTTATAGCTAAGGGGTAAGACATTGCCCAGTGAGGGAGAAGAAGTGGGCTTGGATCCCCTCTGACAGAGCAAGGAAAGGAGCCTACTTTTCCTGTTTCCTGAACAAGTGTTCAAGCCATTAGGCTATTGTATAAAAGGGAGCATGACCCCATTTCCTGATATGTTTTAAAAGAAAACAGTGTCCCTCAGAGAAAGGACAGAAATGTCTGCATTCAGGTGAGGGTTTCAGATGACATGTCCTAAGGGAGAAGGGTATTCATGTAGCCGTGAATAAAGACATACTGCAATGCTCAGCAGTTCTTAAAGTTGACTCTAGGCAGCTTCACATTGTGTGTACCACCTTTGAGGAGCTTCCTGCTCAGCATGGCCCTGATTCTGGAACAGGCCTACCTCCTCTTATGTTCAGCTGTGAGAGAGATTCAGACTCCTGTCTGAAAGTACTAAAAAGTGATTTATTTTTTTTGTTAATTCAGCCCTCTCCTTTTGGTTGTTTCATGGTTTTAGATACTAGATTGCCATATAAGATGACAAATGTCTGAAAAGCCATGGGCTGATAAAAACCATCCAAAAGTTTCTTAATTGTGTCTCAGTTAGGCTGGGGGAAAAGAAAAAGAAAGTACTACATCATCTAACTGTTTCACAGACTAATGAGAGATTGGTGGTAGATGTTTTCTTTTATGGTTCTAGACATCCATTATTGTAAGAGTTGTCCTATACCACTCAGCCTAATCTTTTGTCGTATATCAATGTGGGTAAGAACTTTTCTGGGATTTTCACAGCAACTGAGAGCACTTCTGAATGCCCAACTACCAGGCTGCTATGTGCCCTAGGAAGTGGCAGAAGTGCTCACACACCCAGTGTGTGAAACTCTTCCTTTTTGTTTCCTTTAAATCAGTGATGATCTCCATGTGGCTGCACAAAGTTACAAACACACAAAGTGTGTTGTTTGGTGGTCTGGATTTCAATATACCAAATCTGGCAGCTTTTATATTCTTACATTGCAAGTATGTGGCTAGTATAAAGTGTGGTCTAATGAGGATACAGCTGAAGGAGAACCAGTGGTTTTATTAGTAGCTTCTGCTTTTTATCCTTCACTCTTACATTAGCAGTTTGACTGAATATGAAGCTGTGAAGGTAAAACTAAATAGGCAGTCTGTAGGGGTACAGATGTGATCAGCATCCCTTCTCATATTAAAGGTTCTCCTCTACATTTTTGGTGGTTTTGTCAAAGGGATTCTTACAGATATGGTGAAACCTAGACTGGAGGCATAAACAATTGCAGCATTTACTTTTGTATTAGTAACAAATGAAACCTTCTTAAGTTCAACTTAATCATCAAGCAGGCTTCCTACAAAGTGATGTGGAGAGCTAACTAGCTGGCATGAGCAAATGAAAATATCTGTGAATGAATTCCCTTTTCCTCACATGCTTAGACAAATGGATCAGAATTTTACATTGTTGGTCTTACTGACTTTAGCTCAACTGTCCATAAAACAGGAATTAGACCTAAATAAATTGACCAACTACTGGTGGATATGATGTATCCTGATCTGTTGGACTAGATTGTGCTATGCTAGGTCTCGAAGGGTGTACTAGAAAAGAACTTGCATGAAGGCATAATGTCCCAGAAGGCCCATTTCATCTGTCAGCTGTGTTGTGAACTCTCCCTGGGGACTTTGCTGCTTAAACTGAACGCTGTCAAGCTATCTTGGGTGTTGCACCTGCATGTGTGCATACCTGTTTATTTTGAGTCTTATTTGTGGGCCATAATCAGGCTTGGGGACTGCCTTGCACACTGAGGGAATCACATCTTGTGAACACAGGAGTCACTCATCTCTGTTAAACCACAGATATGAAAAACATATGGTGCCAGGTGGAGAAATGGATGGTGGTAAAACATATATATATATATTCATACACATGTCCTTGTGTGTGTATACATATATGTGCTGCTTCTCATGTATTTGCTTGCACACATCTATATATTATGTGAAAAAGCACCTATGGTCTTGATTTGTGTTTAAGTAATGATTTATATTGTTACATGTATTAGAAGTTCTTCATATCATTTTTGTGGACACATTAACAAGTCTACTATTCAGAATGATATGCAGTGATTTACAGCATGTTAGCTTCTAAATAGTAAGTGCCTGGGAACAATCACTTTGTGACAGAAATCAGCTATTTTATCCTTCTTTCAGTGAAAAGTTGTCTACCTTCATGTTAGAGCATTCATATGGGCAGTTTCTGTGGAACAATGACATGATGTGTATTCACGGCCTTCAAGGCAAAGTTGTTTATGTGTTAGTATTCGTCATACTAATACTATGGGTTATCTGGTAGTATTGGAAGAGAGGTTAATGAAGAAAGTTGGTGAGACTGGTAATAGTCATGGATATATTTAAAGATATAAACTGTTAAGCTAGCCCACAGAAATGCTGAGAGCTCAAAAAAATTAAGTTGCTGAGGAAAAAGGAAAACAGCTAGGTTTTCTTCTAGTGCAAATCAGTGCAAGTTTGCCTCAAAGTCTGTGAGGCTGTGTGAGTTTACAGTAGCCAAGGAACTGTCTGGTAATTTTATCTGCACAGAGAGAGAATAGAAGGGATGGTGCTTCTTTTAGGTGCTAGATATTAGTCTACTAGCATTAGCTAGCAAATGAAAGTCTTGATTCTTTGTTCCTTACTTTTGTTGGTTTTGCACATGTGGTCTCCTGAGTCCTGTTACTGTTCTATCACAGTATTTATTTTAAAAATGCCTTTAAATTCTAGTGTCAAAAAAACCCTAGTGGCTTCAATGGCAACAGATTAAACCTTGAGAAGGGTACACTCATCTTGAGTGAATGTGACCCAATAGTTTCCTTCCTTGCTTTGGTAAGTACGAATAGCCCAGAAAGCCAGGAGTTTGCCTTTAGTCTTTGCCTCACTTGTGCAACAGAATTCTGTCTACCTATAAATTAATCAAAGCATGGTAAATAGTTCCAAGAATATATTCTGAAGATTCTTCTAGTTTTACATGCAGAAAGAGAGTAAATGAGAGGGGGTGAGTTCTCTGTAGCGGAGGTTAGAGAACTGGGTGATGTTACACAAACTTGCATGAAAGCCAGGAATCTGTTCTGGCCTGCATGACATGAAGAACTTCATAAATGTGGGATGGTTAAAATGTTCTTGATGCTATATTGCACAAAGCAAATGAATAAACAAGAGCATTAGAAAATATTTTAGGATTAGAAGATTAAGAATAATTGGCAAAGGCAGACTGGATGGCTCAGGAGAATGGTAAAGGACCTGGAGCCTTTCACCTCCTGATTAGCCAAAGATGTAACACAAGTAATCAAAAAGAGATGATTTATTAACGTTCCAATGAAGATGGTTGGTCTAGTTTCTAATCAGTAGCTGCAGAAGAAGCTAAAGGTGAAAGACAGCTTTACCCTGTGTATGCAAGTGTTGTGGTCGAATCTTTTGGTGGATATAGGCCACTAGTATCCGATGGTAGAATTTTCTTTATGAAATGTGTGATTGCAGGAGCTGGCAGTCTGTTTGTCTTGGTAGGTTTTCATTCATTTTCTGTAAGCAGTACTTGTAAACTGCTTCAGCATAATAAAATGTAGTATTGAACTTTGAAAAGGAGGTGGAAGCATAGAGTAGGGTAACATTTGGATCAAGGACAGATTAAATGTCAAAACAGTTTTTGAAAAACCTAAAAGTAAAAATAAACCCCTGAAAGTACCTATCCTTGCTCAAGTTCACCCATTCCCTGAAATCATTGTTTTCTGCCTAATTTAAGATAATATAGACACAACAGTTTGAAACATACAATGCAATTACACAGCTTTGCTGAAGTACTTGCTAGCATGCTTTAGAAAGTATGTCTTAAACATTGTCAATTATTTTGTTATCTTTTCTTCTCCTTCTGGCTATTTTTCGAAATCTATACGGTATATGAGGAGATAGTTTAGTTATATTAACACATGAACTTCAATCCTTCTGGTAAATTATTTCCCAGTCTTCTTGATTTTGATATTTTCCCCATTAGTTAATGAATTTAATGATTAAGAGTTTTGAGTTTCAGGGAGTCTTATTGTGAAATATATTTCAGTTTAATCCTAGATTGAGACATGGCTTTGAAGAGCAATTTTTGAAGAATATCAGTGCAATAATCTCAAGCACAATAATGGAGAACTTACTCTAATAGCTGTTTTCCTCTAGACAGCATACAACTATGTTGCCATTAATTAGGTTATACAGGAGTAAGTGATAATCCCAGGGTCTCACAAGCAAGCAAAAGTAAAAGAAATAAATAAATCGGGTTTCCAGAGTCCAACCAGATGCCTTGTATGTTGGGTTCCCTTTAAAAACAGAATTATGAAGATGATTTTGTTACTGTGCTTATTGAGGGAACTGTTGATCTGCAGGTGCTCTTATATCTCCAGTGCAAGCTGTACCTGTACTTACGACTGCAACTAGTTATGTCAGCTTGCATTTTGAACTCTGCTGCTGTAACAGAATTGCAGAAATGTAGCATTGCTTTTGTATAGTTTCTTCTTTATGTTTGGGAGAAGCAATGTCTGCTTAAGAAAATGTATCTATCAGGGCAAAAACCAGGGAACTAGGCTTGGCTGGGATCGGAATAAAATATGGGAATAAATATGATAAGCTGTGATGTGCAATGACGCAGAAGTGTGGATATTGGTTTCTGGGGGATGTATATATGTATTTTCCCCTTTCTCCTCTTTCTCCTTTTTTTCCCCCCACTTTCTGGGGCAAGTCAGACAGAGAGGGAGGTTAAGGACAATTACATACCCAGTGATGGGAGTTTAGTGCCTGTATATAGAAATAAAAATGTAACTGAAAAATCTGAAAGTCAAGCCAAGACTTGAACAGAGTGCATGAATCCAAACAGTTCTGCAAATGTGTAGGCTTCTTCCAAATTTGGCTGGCTGAAAGCTGAAACAGCTTCAGTTTATACCGTCACTTTGTGTGCTTCTCCCAGCCGCTTTGCATGAAAGCCAGTTTCTTCATTCTCTTTACCTGATGACCCACAAAAATGCTTTCATTAGTTTTTGTTGTACATGAAAAACAGCTTCTGAGTGTAACAATATTAAGATGTTCCTGTGTTACCTTTCACATACACGCTCTTCTATATAGGATGCATTATTTTGAATTGTGGCAGTTAGGGAAATGCCAACCCAATAACTGGTGATAAGTTACATTCCAGTTCTGTAAAGGTTTTTGTGTCTTGCACTTCTTGCAAGAGTTTAACACAAAAAAGTGTGAGAATGCTTAGTTCTATTTTATCCTCTTGTGATGTGGAGAAGGATGTATTAGCATGCAACACATTTACTATGTAGGCGACAGAGCAGGATTAGAGCAAGTTACAGAAATGACGTGATTTACAGTCCATTGTATAAAATGCTAGTACTAATAATATGTTTTTCCAGTGTTCAGAAATAAAAGTAATTAGCATTGAACAGCAGCTGGGATTATTATCACTCACAGCTTCTAAGTGGTTTCTACAGAGTGTCTGCAAAGTAGGTTTGATATCTGTAAGCTCTGTGAGTGGACAGCTGAGAGTGATAGATATATTTACTCATTAGAGGTACGTAAGGTAAAGCATTTTGGCTGCTTTTCTGTACATGCATTGAACAAACAGAAGTATCTAATTAAATGAGCAAAACCAGATCATCTTGCAACTTGTGTAATCGTGCAATGAGCTGCTGTTATTTTCTGTTTACTGTAATGTCATCGTGCTTTCTTTAAGCTGTCTTTCAATACCTTCAAGACATCGAACATTGAAATAATGCAGTGAATGGAGACCTGAAGTGCCAGATACTGTGGAGCAGGCCCAAATCCCACTGTTCCTAGTGGATCAGCTCAGTATAGCTTTATCTCAAGCTCTTGCTCTCTATGAAATGAATAAAATGAGGCATCTTCTGCAGTACAGAAGGTCTGTTAAAGCATCCCTTTTCTAAAGAACCACTTCAAAACTAAACTCATAATGATACCAGAACTTGGGTGCCCCAGTTAAAGTGAAAATGGTATTACAGCTAAGTCCTAGCTAACTGGCTGCCTGGCTCACTATTGCCTAATGAGATATGTTTCCTAAACAAATGGAAAGCAAGTTTCAGTTTATTTAAGAAAAAGTTTTAACCAGTGCATGGGAATTCTGCTTTCTTTGGAGTTAAAAAAAAAAAAAAAGAATTGGAGGCTGAACAGATAGCAGCAGCTCATTATATCATGATTTAGCAACTCATTGACTCACTATACATGTTCAGCTCTGATGGGATACAAAGGATAGCATCTCATTCTCTGAGCTAAATGGCTAAAAGGCATTTATATTACATGCATTTAAAAATGTTTACATTTCTTGCTCTCCTTATGTCTTGAGTCTTTCCATATGGTGTGATACTGAATGAGCAGTGATCACATGTTTCCTTTGTGGCACAGCTGTTGAGGAGGAGAATAAAAATAATTACACCATTTGCCTAATGTATTAAAACTGAATCCTGCAGAAATGTAGTAATACACTTACTGGTTGGAAGAATGGAAATCAAACCTTGTGTTGAAACTTTATATTCCCTGTAAGGCATCTCTTGAGTGTAAAAATTGAGAATGTGGCACAAGGAAGCTACCACCCATGTCCTTTATGTAATGATGTAGACTGGATTATGGCAAAGGAGTAGATGTCTGTGGATTTTGAGTGTAAAGAGGAATTTACTGTTCAGGAGAAGAAGTAGAGCAATGGCGGCATTTTTGTCAGACAATTCTTTCTTTGGCCTTAGAACTAGTTGTACAGGAGCAGCAAATCTCCCCCTGATGTCATAGGCAGGTGTGGTGCACTCCTGGGAAGGGCAGGCCTGCCTGCTATAAGAACACAGGGTTTAGTAACAAAAGCCCTGGAAGCCTTGTTTCCTTCCTGCAGACCATTTTGCTCAGAGATCGTGAGAGCAGTTAAGTAGACCTACCTTTGGGTTTGGGTTTTGTTTTGTTTAAATTAGTGATGTCATGGACTTGGGTGTGGTAGGTGTCTTTGCCACATGCCATTTTTCTTCTGTAGTTTTTCCCATCCTTGTTTTACTAAATTGAGCTCGATAGATGAGAGGAACAGAAGATTTCTTTGGAGAGTATCTGCACTGACTAATCTTTGAGAAAACTGCCCTTCATTTCATGAGCCACTATGGCTGTGTTAAAAGGCATACTGGCAGATACTGGATACTCCTGTAGGAATGGTCTTTATAAGAATTGGTCATACTTTGGCCCAGCAAACTGCCTGCATTTCTTACCTCAAATTTAATTTTTGTTTGCTTTCATTTAGAAAACAATTTTCTTGGACTGTTAAGCATGAATATGATTAAAACATGCAATTGTATTGAAAGGAAAAGATTGAGGGCCTGTTCTTCTGTTCCACACCTGGCATGGAGTCTCAGCAAAGACTCCTGTCAAAGGTTTTGTGAATATGGAAACTGATTATTGGATCTTCTCTCAGTGACATGATTTAGTGATCCAGTGAAGGAAGGAATAGTCCTATCAGAAAATGCTGAGTTAAGATCATATTGTATATATGTGCTTCAGTTTCCCCAAATAAATCTATTTATTATTCACATGGTATATATGTTCAGCTATATGAAACGTTTTGAAATCTTCATCAACAAGTGCTGTGTATGTGAGAGTGTATGTAGACTACACTAGTACAAATGAAAATATTGATGATGGTTAATGAAAGAGGCTTATGAATGAATTCCTGTGTTTCCTCTTTTTTTTTTTTTTTCCCCTTCCTTGCTCTTTGAATAAATCTACAGTGGAGCTAAAATGACTTTATTCTTTATTCGCAGGTTACTTTAGGTGGAACCTTTATTGGAATTGGGCGGAAAACTCCAGATTGCCAAGGCAACACCAAGTACTTCCGCTGCAAATTCTGCAATTTCACCTACATGGGCAACACTTCCACTGAACTAGAGCAACACTTCTTACAGACTCACCCAAACAAAATGAAAGCAGCCCTTCCCTCCTCTGATTCTGGTAAAACTTCAGAGAAAAACTCCAATAAATCCAGTCCTACTCTTCGACCATGTGATTCTGGAGACTTGGGGAAGTGGCAAGACAGAATCACTGTAAAAGCAGGAGATGATACACCAGTTGGATATTCGGTGCCCATCAAGCCAATAGATTCCTCTAGACAAAATGGTACCGATACAACCAGTTACTACTGGTGTAAATTTTGCAGTTTCAGCTGTGAATCGTCCAGCTCATTGAAACTATTAGAACATTACAGCAAACAGCATGGGGGAAGCCAGGCAGGAAGCCTTCACCCAGATCTGAATGATAAGCTTTCTAGGGGATCTGTCATTAACCCAAGTGATCTAGCCAAAAATGCAGATGGGGAGTTAGTGACAAAGACAGAAAAGGGTGTGAGTGTGGCAAAAAAGAAAGACTTGACTAGCAAAGGAGCGGAGGACAGCATGGTGACAAGCTACAACTGTCAGTTCTGTGACTTTAGGTACTCAAAGAGCCATGGCCCTGATGTAATAGTGGTGGGCCCTCTTCTCCGTCACTATCAGCAGATGCACAACATTCATAAATGTACCATTAAGCACTGTCAGTTCTGTCCCCGAGGCCTCTGCAGCCCAGAAAAGCACCTTGGAGAAATTACTTACCCATTTGCTTGCAGAAAAAGTAATTGTTCCCACTGTGCTCTCTTGCTTTTGCACCTGTCTCCAGGGGTGACAGGAAGCTCTAGAGTCAAACACCAGTGCCATCAGTGCTCATTCTCCACTCCCGACGTGGATGTTCTCCTGCTCCACTATGAGAATGCACATGAAGCCCAAGCATCTGATGTGAAACCAGAAACAAATGCCCTGCCAGGGGCAGAGGGGCCGCTGACGCTCAAGGAGAACAAAGAACATTCATGTACCAAATGTGACTTTACCACCCAGGTGGAAGAAGAGATTTCCCGACACTACAGGTACAGTGACATTTCAAATGATTAATGATAGGAACCCAAAGGAACAGCCCTCCCTTAGTTCCTTGATTAGGTGTCACTGTTCACCAAATACTTGAGGAAGCTGGGAGTCAAAATATGGGTACATATAGATACAAATCTTTATAGCCAGGGTCCAATCCAACATCCGCTTTGTTTTGGAAAGCCACCAGCTAAGTCGGTGGATTTAATTACAGATTTAAACCTGTGCAGAGAAGAGAGAGATTTGGGTTTGTGTGGAGATGCTGAAGTTCCAGCATATTTGAGGTTTGGTCAACTATTTTCCACCCAGAATCTTTTACTATTTTAGTTTAGGCTTTTTACCAGAAAGCTGGCATCTTCATTCAGTAGGGGAGCACAAATGGCTTACTTTCCAAGATAGACTATGAATCCTTTCATGCTCAGTAACAGTGCTTCAATGTACTACCTTTTTGTAGTATTTTCCATTCCCAAGTC
The DNA here is from genome assembly GCA_013399015.1 of Galbula dea. NCBI lineage: Eukaryota > Metazoa > Chordata > Aves > Piciformes > Galbulidae > Galbula > Galbula dea. Next base: position 828,567 of record VWZX01002268.1, on the reverse strand, counting down.
CAGCAACACAATAATTAGTTTAAGAGCATTCCACTGCTGTTTTGGTGTTGGTTTCACACTGGGAGCAGACACTCTTTTGTCTGTTGATGTCATCCCCCAAGTTCTTTTTGCAGATGCTTATTTTTGTGTTGCTGGTTTACAGTGTCATTCTATTTATTTTAAACACTAATGTTCCTACTTGGAGGTGGATGCAGCCAGTCTCCTGACTCAGTCTGACACAATGTCAGAGTGGCAGCCAACTCCCTGCTAAAATTCTTGGGTCAGTTCCTGGGCTGTTGTAAAATGACAGTCCAGTTTACATCAGAGGAGGAACTGGCTTTTAGGCTTTGTAGAGAGCAACAGTTATGTGCTGCTGCAAAGGCAATGTTAAATATTAGAAAATCATGCTGAATATGTTAATAGTTAAGGCTAATGCGTCAACAACGGAAAACTCGGTATCTATCTCATCTAAAAGATCTTTGCATGGAAGCCAGCTAGTATGAAGACAAAAGAAGATACATTTTCAAAGCTAAAGCTTTGTTAAAAGCTCAAGAAACTATGCCATGTTTAATAGATTCCAAGACATCCAAAATTAACAAAGGCAGACTGGGGCATGATACTTTAATAGAGATTAAAGCTGGGGGCATCCAAATGTTGCCCAACAGAGGGCTGCATTGGCAATGTATGAGGAGTCTATTTAAAAAAAAAAACAAAAAATTAAAAAAAAGAAGGAGCAGATTGCTCATCTTTAATTTGGAGCTAGGGCCCACAGAGGATTCAGGTCCCAGCATGCAATGCCCCATTTTTGATCCAAATGGGCCTGAGGGATGTTGTGCGGATTAATTAGTTAATGTTTGTAAACTGCTTTGAAGATGAAAAGTGGTATCTGAGTTCCAAGCATTATTATAGCAGCTTTGAGCCATGCAGTAGAACTCCATAGGCAGCACTTTGTCCGCCGCTGGGGCATGGCACAATCTTTTTTTGGTGGTTAAATAACTGGAAGATTGAAATGGCTCCTTGACTGGAAAAAACACTTTTAGTTTGCTGCAGCTGGTAATTTAAGTTTTAACAAGCATGCCTAGTTAAAATCCTTTTTTCACAAGGAAAGGAGAAGCTGTGACTTTCAAAATGAAGTGCCAAGTCAGAGAAAGATTAGCAGTAGCTTTTCCTTCAAAGAGCTCAGCATACTGTGGCTCTGGCAGTTGTCGTGGGGAACTGCATTTTGGAAAATCAAGAGATAAGCTTAAGCATTCAAATCTGAACTAGTCTACAATTAGTCTATTCTGTTTAAGATCCTCAAAAATGTATTTTGTTTAAGTCTTCAGTTTACAACATTATTGAGGGTTCTGAGGATGTTGTGTAATTAACGTACAACATCCCCATAACTGCTGACTTCTTTCTCTTTCTCCTGCCCTCCCTCGTTTTGAGTTTTGTTTCTTTTCTATGTGTACTGCTGCTGTTTTCCCCTACTGTGCATCTTCTTTGAAATCACAGAAGTTAGTTCAGTTTATGGTGGGTGCTCTATAATGTCAAACACCAGCGGGTTTTATTGCTTTTCTGTGCATTATTTAGCTTTCACTCTATCAAACTTCAAATAAATGGAAAGAGACATTACTGCTTCTATTTTTGTATTATTATTATTGGGTTTTATAGAAGTTTTGCATGTATTAGATATGTATTTTCTTTCTTTTTTTTTTGTATTTTATGAAGTAAGGATACAGAATATTTCACATTTTCACATCTACAAAAGAGTAGTGTTAGAGAGTTATGCGACACACAGAAACATGCTGATGTAGAGTCAGCTCGTATCCTAGCTGGCCTTCTCTGTGGCTTCTTCAGAGTTCATCTCAATAAAACTGTTATGCCATATGTTATATATTTCTGATGTATTTCAAATGCTGTGTGTGTATCTACATGTATCTACAACATGTCCGTTTATATTATAGGGAGCTGAATGGATTTTAATGTTAAACACAGTACTAAGCATTAATGTGGCAGAAAGTGTTCTGATGTTCCCATTTTTAAGTTTACCCTTCATGACCTGAGAATATCAGAGCTGGCTTTAGACACTAATTACTATTTTGTCTCATGCATTTTTTGTTTGCTTTTTTGATTAATTTCATTTTTGAGTCCTATGCATGAGCAGCGTGCTTTGTTTTCTTTTTTATTTCCCTTTTGGCTTTACATCTATAATTTGACTACATCTGCTAGCTAAAAAAAATTTCAATGTCCCATTATTGTTCTTTTGCATCCATGTGTTTGCAACACTATTAGAATTTGCAAAAATTTGTTCTTTCCAAGTTTTCTGTCTACAGAAATATATACTCACACTTAACATCATTCAGTATTTCTTGACATGATTACTTGAGAGCTGTTCAGTTAAATTTGAAGTTAATGAATCATATAGCACTTGAGTTTACTTTAAACTTCACTAAAATGTGCTTACTCAAATAAATCCCTAGAACGTTTATTGGCCTCCATTTTCTTCTAATTCTGCTACTACTCATTTTCCATTATGCCTCTGAGGAATCAGGTATTCTTCACGTTTTTTGCAAAGCTTAGTTTTTCCTCAAAACTGTCTGGTATTCTGATTAGCTAAAACATGCCAACACTTGTAGTTTAGATAAAAGTTGTACTGAGTATTTGGGAAAATGTTGTGTGTCAGAACACTTAGTCTAGAGATTATTTTCCCACTTGCTCCAAAGTAATTAATTTTTATTTAATTTTTTATCTTACAAGAGGCTACTTGCAGAAGTGTGGGGTTTCTTTTTGTTGTCATTTTGGTTTTGTGTTTTAATTTTGCAATTAAATTCGGAAAGGAATGCATTTTCTTATTTTTGCAAAAGTTAGAATTTTTCATCTAGGTTATTATTTGTCAAAGAAGACATTGACAGAAAGTGTGTGATCAGTACTTGTAGTAATTAAAAAATCTGTTCTAAAAAATGCTCTAAACTTCTTTAGAAAGAACATGGGGTACTGATTCATTAAACAACTGCAAAATACAAGAAGGAAACTATCTGTATTTAGAATGAAATAGAAGCTTTGGCAATGTCATTTCTCTGATAACCAAATTCTTTTGAAATAATTTGGATGTGGATGAACATCCAGAATGTAGGGTTCTGTTTTGAAAGGAATTTTGAGATAATTTCAAATTAAATAATGCCTTACCTCTTAAAAGATAAATGGGGTAGAGGGGAAAAAGGCAAGGAGATTCTTGGGAGTCGTGCCTCCCCAGCGCCACGGCTGTTAATGTGACACCCCCTCACAGTGTCAGGCAGCTGAAGCCAGAGCAGGGTCTTAGACCTGCAGATTATGGAAATGTGGAGCCTTTGGGACACTCCCCAGAGAAGCCAACTGAGGGCAAAAGGGTAAATTGAGGCCCACCAGCTCCCGTTTTTTCAGCAGAGCAGGAGCCTTCATTCACTGAACAATAGAAGCAGCTGCGAGGACCTTTTCCATCCTCCCGACACCTTAATTCATTGCTGTGAACTTGTTTGCTCTTGCCAATGGCTTTTGCTTTCCTTTCATCTCAGCCTTGCTCTCTGCTTTGCCCGTTCTCCTCCCCTTTCTGACCCTCTGCTGAATTTTCTTGCTTACTTTACTCACTCTTCTTCCTTCTGAATATTTTCTGCTTCCCACAAGCCTGAGTGTGGCACCTATCCCAAAAGTAAACTTTCTTAGAAGCCTGTTTCTTCATGAGAAATACTAGTAATTATTATTTTCATAATGAAATTCAAAAGATGCAAAAAAATGGAAGTGATATGTCAGTTGTAACTTCATCTAGAATATTTTCTATGCCTTCGAGCCTAGGGATGTCTTCAGGTAATTAAACAAAAAATAAATTACCTGTTTTGTAGAAGACAGTGTTTTGTAATACTTCAGACTGGTTAGAAGCATGTCAACAAGACTTAATTAACAACAGGCTAGTGTCAGGAGTATCACAGCCTATTAGAAAGCTCAAGTAAGAACATTAAATCCATCAAAAAACCCCTCCATCTAATCTCTCCAGCTTCAAGATTTTGCAAGGGAAAGTCCTTATATCTTATAGCACTCCATGCAAGTACATTTTGGTACAAATAATGATAGGATTTTACTAAATTTTTAGAATGTATCAATGCAGCAAAGGTTTGTCCTGAATTTCTTGACATTTAATCTTGGGATTGGGCCATAAACATTTTAATGTCCATGAATAATAAGGTCTTTGATTTATTTTGTAGTGAAAATAATAATGCTAAATAATGACATCAGTGAATGGGATGACATTGCCATCCCAATGCCACACTGAAGATAATGCCAGCCATATGCCTTGAATGTGCTGTTCGCTTGAATGGTGTGGAAGCAAGATCACAAAAGGCAGAATGCTGTTTCTTTTTTCATTTTCATCACTTTCTTCCATACTGAAATTTACTTCAGCCATCTCTCCTTTGATCAGCTGTATGCCAATATACTGTGTTGCACCTGATGAATTCAGAGTCACAGATGGGAGAACTGTCATTTAGCTGTGAAGTGTAGCTTTCATGTAATGCTGAGGAGTACTTATTGTGTACTTTGCAAGTTGGAATTTTTAAAATTTTGTTGCTTAGTTATGAGGAGCTTTGTGCACAGATCTAGATGCAACTTAGTCCTTTAGAAACATGGAATAGGTTTAAATTCTAGTATAAAAAGAAATCAAACATTGTCAACTTGCTTCCTTGATTGCTGTCAGGGTGGGGTGAGAACAGAGGTGAAAACTTTGGTTTTTATGCCTTATTCTGGGAAATAATATGTTTCCAACTTTCAAGAGTTCTCTAATAGCTGATGATAGTTATTATTTTATTGTTTGAGACTATGACTTATATTGGACAGTTCCAAACTTTAGCTTACTTCTTGGGGATATAATAATATACAGGACAAACCCAAGTGTGAAGATTTATAATGTTGATGGTAGAGATTACTTTTTAATGCATACTAGAAAACTGTGTCCTGAAAAAAAAAAACCTGTTGGGTTACTATCTACTTAAATCAGTCCTCATCTCTTCCACATCACAGTGCCTATCACTTTCTCCCAGAAAAACAAAGGAGTGCTTGTGTGACTCTCTTTGAATCAATTATAAATAATTTAAATGAACAAACCTTTAATGTAATAAAGGTGATTTTAGGTGTGCTTTAGCTATGTAGTTACAACTGTATCCAATAGTCAGCATTTATTTGTGGCCTTAGAAGTGTGGTACCATTCCTGTGGTGTATGCTGCTCCTGATCAAAAACGTTTAGCCAGTGTGGAAGGTGGGGAAATAAAAGGACAATTTAGGCAGAAAAAGATCAGCTGTTCGGAAGTGTGATTTCTGTAGATGAGAGCCAAGTTAGGAAAGGGGGTTAGCTATTGAAATAGCAAAGTTAAACAAGAGACACTTAGGGCTAAGTAGCCTCCCAAAGGATTGATAAACTTTCGCATGGGGAGTGTATGCAGTTGAGCCATTAGCCCCAAATGGTGTCTTGTTTAACTTGGCTTTTAAGATAACTAGCCCTCTTCTAGCTTGGACTTCCCTGATGGTATCCCACCTTTACAGGGCTGACCCTCTTTATAACTTGGCCTTTTTGTATTTATAAAATGGTTTTGATCAGATAGCACTCTTTATTTTCTTTTGGTTCAGAAGAGAATTTAGCTCAATTTAGAAAAGAATGAAATTGCAAGAGAGAATATATTAGTGTTGCATTGAGAGACAAGCTGATTTTAATAAAACACAATTGTAGAATGGAGAACAGGGAACACAGCCAGAACAGGATTTTAACCCACAGCTTGCTCTCCCACAAGTAGATTTTGTTGACATAAGGCTGTATGGAGAAGAGCTGACTCTATTTTTTGCGTAACTGCACGAGTCCATCTAGTCCCTTAAAATGAATATAAATATGGAAAATGACAAAAAGAAAACTGATACTGCACAAGGGCTGAAGAACTCAAATCTGAATGTGTACTCATGTCTGTGTGCTGACACAACTGCAAGAAAATCAGACAATGTAAATAGCATATGGTTTGTTTTTTCCAGCAAAAGGAAGGAAGGAGGACAAGGGGGTTTAATAAGTTTGGCAAGTTGTCCCTTCTAAACTATCATACTCTAAAAGGGACATTTTGTGTATCATTCCAGTTCTACAGATGCACCGAGAGCCAAATCCTGCTTTTACTGAAGTCTGTGGGAGTTTTGCCATCGACTTCACTGAGACTAAGATTTGGCCTCAAACGAATTAATTCTAACAATTGGAGTTGTCAGGACAGTAACAGATTTCTCATACAAGTTTTGTCCTGTGTGGATAGCAAAAAGGCTTATTTTTTAGCTTGGCTAAAGACATTGTTGTGACTTGGAATGCCTAGGATATGGATGTGTGAGTGTGTCTGCAGGGAGAAGCTTTTGTGACTTTAGGTGCATTTTGATGTAGAGCAGGGATGGTATTTAACTCTGCATTGGTACAATGCTGGGGTGCAGTGGAACCTGGGGCCTGACAGAGGGTTCTGACCACTCCTGGGCTATGAACAGTTATTCATAGTGATGTTATGGAACTCATAAACACTGTTCTGTTCCTATGATAGATACAGTAAGTGAGGAATTGTTCTCACGTAGAAACATATGCTTTGCATAATTTAGCGATGCAAGTACTTTATAATAGGCTTTTAGAATAAAAACAGGGAGGCATGGTATTCTACACTGCTCCACAGCTTGTACCCAAGCATTTCTGTATTTGATGGGAAAACACAGCTTGTAGTGAAACGGCCAACTATTTTGCTTTTTCTTTACAGCAGAATCCTCCAATAGGATGCTGCTGCAAGGCACGTGGGGAAAAAACAGCTGGATTTTTCCCATATTGTTTAAGACACCAAAGTAAACCTGCTTGCTTTGTTTAGAGGGAATCACACTCTATGTTTTATTTTCTTCATCTTGGTAGGTGAAACCACTGTGAGAGCAAAGGCCAGAGGGAGACTCCTACGTTAATGCACTTCTCATTTTCTTCCAGGAGAGTACACAACTGCTACAAATGCCGTCAGTGCAGCTTCACAGCTGCTGACACTCAGTCACTACTAGAGCACTTCAACACTGTGCACTGTCAGGAGATGGACGTCACTACAGCCAATGGGGAGGACAGTCATGGCGTTTCGTCTGTCAAAGAGGAGCCAAAAATTGACCTCAAGGTCTACAGTCTGATTAATCCAGACCCCAAAATGGGGGAGCCCATATCTGACAGCATAGTGAAGAGGGAAAAGATAGAAGATAAGGAAGTGCTCAAGGAGAAGGGTTGGACTGACAGTCCCAGTGATGATCTTCGCAATGTGACCTGGAGAGGAACAGACATTTTGAGGGGGAGCCCATCATACACACAGACCAGTCTAGGCTTATTGACCCCAGTGTCTGTTGGCCAAGAGCAGCCAAAGCCTTTAAGGGATAGTCCAAATGTAGAAGCTGCCCATCTCGCACGGCCCATTTATGGCTTGGCGGTGGAGAGCAAGGGCTTCATGCAGGGCGTGCCAGCCGGGGCGGCAGAGAAAGCTGGGCAGCTCACCCAGCCCTACCCTGGATCCGGGGACAGCAAGGCAAAGGATGAATCCCAGTCCTTATTACGGGTAAGAAGCTCTTATTTTTTTTTCCCCCCCTTGCTTTTTATGATTACATGTATGTTATGTTTAGTTGGGCATCTAAATGATTTCTTCAGTTCCAGAATAAGGCAGTTGGTGTTTTTCCCATGGGTGGTGGAAAAAATGCATCAAGGAATGACTAAAAGACTCAAACTTGTAGAGCTAAACTGGCAGGTATATGTACCGAAGTGTTTGCCTAAAACAATGTATATCTTGATGTAGCATTAATAAGCAAGTGCTTCTGCTTTTGCTGTTTAGCTCTGATTGAGTTTTTTTCAGGCATTCCTGCTAATTTTGCAATTTGATGATGCATTCAAAGAAGGAAGGTTTAGAACCCCAGAAGGCTGTTACACCCCACATCTGTTACACAAAAATAACTAATCACCTCTTAAATTTTGTGGTGGTGTGACAGTTCACACTTAAGCTTATGATTTCACATTATTAAATATCTAAGAATATGAAATGTGAGATTATTAATAAAAAGTAGCCTCTTTTTTTTTTTTTTTTGTAAAGCAACATAATTATATATCACTTTTGACACTTATCTGGTTGCCTTGGAAGCAAAAGAAAAAAAGAGAAAAGGAAGGATCTTTAGTAATAAGAAAAAGAGAATATTTGTCACACCAAATAATTCCTATTCTGTCATTTAAAAAAAAACAGACACAAAGACCCATATATAAGGAACTTGCCCTTCCATCAAGGTATGCTTTACCCACTGTAGGGAAATCTGAAGTCAGAAGTGCTTTGGATTCAGAGGAGCTGAACAAATAGATAAATAAGTGCCTTTTTTCTGCAGTCACCACTGAATGTTTTCAGGGGCTGGTCTCTATCTGACCTTCTAGAAACTTGCTACAGAAGCTGTCAGTCTGCAGACGAACCTCTCTAGAATGGAAGTGATGGTTGTCTGTTTTTCTTTATTGTCCTTTATAAGACCATTTCTAACCATGTCATCCATTACTGTAAGAATGGACAACATTTCAAAAGAAGACAAAAGACAAACCAGATGTTTTATTCCATGATCTGCTAAGATTACGTATAGGTATATCTATCTCTTTATACATGTATGTCTTACAAGCTCTTTGTAAATTAAATCAGTGGTCTTAAAAATATTGCAGTTATTCTAATTACAAAATAATGTTTGTGTCACTTAAAGACTGCATGAAATTTAGGGTGATCACAGTCTTTTGTACCATACGGGCCATGAATTGTTACTGTTGCCAGATTTTAAGTGTATGAGAAGCAGTTATGGTGTGACATGCTCCTTGTTGCTAACCTGGCTATGTGTACTCCCTGTGAATGGCAGGATTATGTTTCTCCCATGCTGCACATGCTGCTTCAGTTCTTCCAGTGGTTCTTAGGAGTGCACAGATATATTGGCCAGAGGAGCCATTCTTAGTCTGGGTTATCAGAATACAAATAATTTTCATTTATTTTTTGACTATTGAAGAATGAAAAAAACACTAAAGAAAAATCTGCAAAGGGATGTGGTGATACACAGATTCAGCTCTATAAAGGTCTAATTTTGATGGTAACTGGAGCCTGAAGTCTTAGTAGAGGGGTAAAATAAGGCCCTTATATTATCAGTTTTAGCCATGGGTGAATGTAGAAGGTGAAACTGTATACTGGTTGCTTCTTAATTCCCTTTTTTGAAATAAGTCCATACACTTTCTTAAAGCCTTTATACAAAAGCACTAATTTTTTACCTTTTTTTTAAAAAAAACCCCCAACAATATTTTTATTACTTTGGACATACTTTGATCCCTTCTGCATATTCAGAAACATAAAGTACCTTTAATTTCCATGCTTTCAGGGGTGGGGGTGGGGGGAGAAGAGGGGAAAAAAAAGAAACCATCCAAACTTTTTGTGTATTAACAGAGTATATAAATTAGTTCCATGCATTCTAAAATGTGTACTACTCAACTTTTGTAATGTTTATGGAGGCATTTATTAGCAGATTAGGTCTATACTGACTGGTGAAATTGTTATCGACACACTCTGGAATTACTATTGAATTACTTCTGTGTGCACCTTTAGCTGCCTTGATCTTTGAACTCTGTTGTGCCAATGACTTACTAGTCTGGGTCTTTTCCTTAGTTATAATTTTCACCTTTCTTCTTTCAAAATTGGGTAAATTGCCTTTGTCAGTTTGAAATATTATTTTAAAAAAGGGAAGGTTAATATTTTTCATCTGCTGAATAGAGTCCCTGTTCATATCTCATCACTCCTGATGAATAGGGGAAAATAGTGAAGGGAAGGGGTGAAATGAAGGATAGGAGATGGTGGAAGATGAAGGAGTATGATTCCATGACTGATATTAAATCCTATTCCCCTGGATCTGTGAAAAAGATCATAGACACCTAACTCCTTTATTTTGCTCTTGATTTAGTTTTCTGTGGACAGAGTGATAGGATGCTGTAGCGGAGCCGGGAAGTAAGACTACAGAATGATGGTCAGCTTGATCAGTGGGAGCTTAGTATCAGGTATTACCTGACATACATATATGTTATATATATGCCTGGAAGCTTACTTGGCCCAGGCAGAATTATAAATTGTTCAGAAAAGAACTTCCCCTTCACTTCCTTCTGGATAAAGCTCTTATTTGTACTCCTCTGAAATAAAAAATACTCCATTTTGTTAAGCAAATCTCTCATGATTATCCATTTTGGTGAAATTTATTTTTCTAGTGTGAAATTGCTAGTACAAATAGTTAATGTTGTGCTAAAAGTTGGGCCTTTCTAAAAGCAAAGGGTTAAATTAATACATGCTTTTAGTATCATATAATGAATGCTCATGCAAAATACTGTATCCCAGGACGACTGGTGGCTAGGAAACAAAACCTATAATAAAATCACTGTGAACACCTTCATTTATTTTCCCCAATGACTGACACAGGGGAAGCCGAAAATTTGGGATTACTTACTGAATAATCACTGTGAGAAATAGACTGAAAAAGTATAACACATCCCTTTGCTTGTACTGGTTATTCAATACTTATAAAGTGATTCTGCTTATTACAAATGATTTGTAATGATTTGACGGTAGCAGTAATATCATGTGCTTTTCATTTTTTAGTTCTCTTATGACTAGGAGCAAGGAAAGGGGAGATCATGTTTTTCACATTTTTCAAAATAGATGTTCATACTGCAAGTGGGTTTTCTAGATACTGAGTTTAGGAGTGATTAACATTTTAATAAAATATCAGGGACAATGCAGACCAGTTGGGGAAGAGCTGTAAATCCACAGTTGCCCACAGGAATCCATAATGCCTACAGGATACTTGCGAACTTTTGGAAATTACTTGGAGCATTTTTCAGCTTTGCATCTTGTGTAAACCATTTATATGTTGCTTTCTTGCATTCCTTCCATGCATGAGAACGTGTTCACTCCGCAGACTCTGTGCTACAGTAGATTATTTGTGGGAGTAGTTAGGGTAGGATTTCTTTCCTTTTTAGCAGCTGAAATACCAAATTGCTTGTGACCTTTCAGGAGCTATGGATGACCCAGTGGCAATAGCTTGAACTCTCCATATGTGTGAACACACATATGTAGTGTGGATACACCTTTTTCCCTGAGAATGCTTTCCAAGCTGTGTGTGCGTAACAGAATCTTTCTCAGGGGCTTGGTCCACTTCTTTGAGTAGCTTTAATTTATTTTTCTTATTAAAATGTTTCCAGCAGCTGTACTTCCAGCCAATCAGTATGTTTTGCAAATGGGAATTACAAAAGCTATACCTCAGCATGGTACAATGTAGACATTATTTCTGCTCTTCCTTAGAGTAGCTGATTTTATAGTTTAAAGATTTGTTGATACTGGAAGGTCTATTGAGATGCAAAAATGTTCCTTTTTTTTTTGGGTAGCACATTGGCAGCCAGCAGACTCCAGGCCAGGCAGATTGTTTAATGCTTTTACAATGCAGATCTTGGACAGCAGGAACTTTTTGCTAAACTGGTTTTAAATGAAGTGTCCTGTTTTGGTATGTGTGGGTACTGCAGAACAAAGTTTTCCACAAAATTGGGAATTGCAGCCTGAGGCTTCAGACCTATAAACAGACCTAGTTACCCCACCTAAAGGTACAGATAATCACTGCTGCCTTGCATCATAATTAAGATGATGCAGATGCAGAATAGCAGAGATCACTGTGTCCTGCAGTGCTGCACTGCTGCTCTACAGATCTGAAGGCAACAGGGACATGCCTCTGTATTAATCGTAATTCCTGTAATGGAGGGATTTGTATAATATCAGAGGGACAGAGACTGTGAAATTATTGCAAAGGAACTGGTGATTTTTGTCAAAAGCAGACTGCAGGCTGTAACATTAAATATCTAAATGAAGTTATGCTAACTTTTGCTATCTTTCTTTATGGGACAAAGGATAAAATCAGCTCTTCTTTTAAATCAAGATTATTTTGGACCGTAATGATCAGACTGTTTACACACTACAGGTAATCAGGGCATTTCAAGAAAGTTTCCATTTTACTTTCTTTTTGTCTGTGATACTTCTCATATTTCATATAGTGTTCTGTCTAGAGCTGGATATATGGCTTTAAATTTGGGGGATACAGGAAATCAGAAAAAGTAATTTTCCCTTTCCCTGTTTTTCATTCTCCTACGTGGGTGATTGACTGCTAATTTAAAAATAAGCAGTTGGTATGTATGTAGTAAGTTTACACATAATTGATTTAATATCAGTCTAGTGTCAGACACAATCCCTAATGGTGAAACATATTTCTCCTATTACAAAGTACTCAGTCATGTTATCCTCAGGGTTAGATGCAAGATAGCTGCAAAGCAGTGGAAATGCTGAAGTGCCCTTTGTGATTTCCGAAAGACTTCTCCAGCTTTCAGTTCTTGGCCAGAACGATAACATATCTTTGAGGTAGAACCTGCCTCTCTGATGTTGGTAGGAGTACTGATGCTGCCTTTAGCAGGAGCACAAAGAGCAGCACTGGAAGGCTGAAGCACACAGAATGGGATCTTCGTTTAAATTTTGGTGGTCACTACAGGGTAACGGGTGAAAGTTTTTGTGCACTTTGGCATTGTGTTCTACTTCCAACTACCTTTTGATAGCAAGACCTTGATGGTATATCTACAGAAATTTAATGCATATAATTGTATCATACACCCTATATTTAAGTTGGTGGAGATTTTGGATGCTGCATCTCATCCCTCAGCCACTTTAGGAAAGAAAAAGAAGCTCTTTAAAGAAGAAACATCTGAAATAGTTTCGCTGTAGCTGCATCTCATTTTTTTCCCATTTCCTCTGACTCTGTTAGAGATCTTTCAGGAAGTATTTATAGTCAAGGCCATTCATTGCTGTACGGGTCCTCTAATTAGCTGAAGGGAACTCAGCAGGCACTGTGTCTTACTAATGCACGGAGCTTTGTCAGGTCAGAGAGCTGCCAAAATCTTTCTTTTTTTTTAGAAGCACCTGTTTCCACAAGACTGCCTGGGGAGGCAGTGGGCTACTTTTAAAAATATAACTACATCCTGGAAAATGTCAAGAATCCTCCAACAAGGAAAATGAGAAAATAAAGTTAGGACTTGAAGAGAAACGGTTTTGAAGCCTCAGGTTTCCTGCACAAAACCAAGGCTGGTAAAAATCTCCGTACTGGTGAAAGACTCGGGAATGAAGCTAAAATAACTCTCTGAAGGTTTCAAGTAGTTTAGAAACAAACATGTACTTGGCTGCTTTTAGTAACTACTGGAACCAAACCCACATAAAATTGAATGTTTTGCATTACTCATCCTGACAGAGTGATCAGATAGGACTGGAAGGTAACTTTTAGACAAATGTTAACCTGCCCAATTAAAGGCATGTTTCTGTTTTTTGTGTGGGGTGTGTCTGTCATGTGGAAAGACAACCCCACCTCGTGCATGTTGACCCACCCATCAGTGCATAGTTTTTACTGCTTTTTTTTTTCCTCTTCTGCTTTTTACAAACTGCGGTTTAGAAGAGAATGAAATGATAAAATCATTATTTGGGTGGGGCGCAGCAATAATGTGAAAGGGCAGCAGCTACGTCACAATCCTTGATGAAAAGGTGAATCAGTATGTGGAACAAAGGGCTGGGGGATTGTGGCCTCCGGGCTGCTGTGTGAGCAGCAGGATTTACTGAAGTTGCTGTGATCAATAACAGTGATTCAGGCAGGGAGTACTGAAGTAATTCTTGATGTAAAGTAAGCTGCTTCATTCATAAGGGAGAGACAGTAATGAAGGGAGCACAAAAGAGTGCTTTCTTGTATTTAACCTACTGGCCAAAACAGATTGACAGTCAGTGTCAGATGCAGTTAACTCAATTTTAAATTATCCTTCCTAGTTTGGGAAGAAGAATCTCTCTGTCCAGTTCTGTAGTCCAGTATTTGGTTTCCTGGCATTGGTGGCACGCGCTGCTGTCATCTGGATGCTGTACACCTGATCCAGGGCTTGGTTTTGGCTGGGCAAACATCACTCAGGTGCTTGGAGCAGCCCCTCCATGCCATCTCTGCCACAGGGAATGGCAGTCTTGGCATGAGGGTCGGAGTATGCTTGGTGCTAGAGTACAGCTCTCCCTGGCATCCCCCATTTTCTGGGCTGGGTGGGGGTCCAGGTGCAGAGGGGCCCCCAGCACTGTTCCCTAGCCTGATCAAGACCTTTGATGTGGGGCAGTGTGAACCAGAGCCTCCCGCACCCTGGGGTGAGGCTTGGACATCTCCCTCTTGGCTCAGCCCCTCTGTCCTAGGAAGCCACCCTTATTGATAGTGGAGACAACCCAATCCTGCAGCCCTTATTCATACCCCTTTGCTCCAAACTGGGCACACTGAATGAGGAAAGGCTATTCCTTATGTTACCAACCCTAGTAAGCAGCTTTTAAAAAAATTTTTTATCTGGCCTCAAATACATTCCTGAATTTCAACTTTTTTTTTTCTTTTAAACTGTGCTGACAGTGGATGCAGCTCAGTAAAAGCACTGTCAGGGTATGGAGCACAGCTGTGGGCACTGCAAAGGCAAACAGTGCAGCAGCAGCTCCCTCCAGTCTAAACAATTCTGAGAACTGTCAATGGGAAGCCTTGTTTAAACTGGGAAGTAAGTAAATGCAGCTTCTCACACAATGGCTGATTTAAAGAATTAGTTGAGTTTTCCCAAAATTTCAAAAAATGAAATGCAACTATAACCTTTATACAGCCCTTTTATTGTTCTGTATTGTTAGTAGTGTTTAGCATTAGATGATATACCTGAAGTGGAAGCTTCAATTATATTTAGAAACTAAGGATAATATTTGTCAAACTGGATGCAATATGAAATACACATTAATGTCTGAGGGTAGAATTTGCTGCTAACTGGTAGGTTTTCAATGGAAAATTAAATTTCATAGATGAATGCAGGCAAGGATTGTACATAATTCTATTTTTGCCTGGGGTACTATGGTGCTGAACAGTGGAAATCTATATGAAGATACCTCTAACATCTGGAAGTGCAGAGCTGCTTTCTGTGTTGAATTTCAGACAACACTGTACATGCATTTAGTAATTAAATGACATAATAAATATACTACTTTAGAGGAGGAATATTATGATAGACAGCAAATAAACATTTAATTTATTGGACTAAGAAGGGAGCATTGTAATTATAATTGATTTGAAGGAATCCAGATGGTATCCACATCTTAACAAATTCAAAATGGTAAAGATTTAAAAATGGATTTATGAATAAACAGTGCACACACATGTTCTGTGATTTTTCCAAGGAGGTATGAAGGGGTTAATATGCTCTGTTAAAATTTACAGCTGTGGAAAATAGTTGTTTTATGAACAGATGTGTGCTGAAACAGAAATATATATGTATGTGAGATATACGAAAGGATTTCTTGAACTTCTTTTCTTACCTTACCACTCCTTAGAATATGTATGTGGCCACCTTGAAAGTAGTCTTAAGATCTCTAATGTAGCACAATTGATTTAGTGAACAATTTCCTCCCTAATATAATTAATTTACTTCTTGTACTAAGTTCTGTTTTTAAAATGAAGCTTTATAATGGCTAAATGATTCTGTTCATGTTTTTCTAGGCATTTTTCTAAATAGCATTATGCATATTTTAGAAAATCTTATAATCTGTTGTAGTGGTGTAATATGTATGTGTAATACAGATCTATAAATATATGCACTTCATATTGCATGATACATTATTTAGAATTCAGATAAGATATAATTAGTGCATAAAGATGGAAGGAGAAATAAGGATGTTTTCTCTTTTTGCACTGTGAATAGTATTAGGTTTCTGAAAAAAATGGCATGGTGGTAACCAGGCTGTGCAGCACTTTGCAGACAGCTTGAAAATGGTCTTTGAAATCTTTGCTGGGTTTGTTTATCTCTGTGTTGTCTGAGATTTGCAAATGACAGGTTGGTGAATCATATTTGTCCTAGTTAAATGTTTAATTCCCTATGATTTCTTGGCTGCTCTAGGCCTTGGTCTTCAGATTCTTTCTGTAAAATGTGAGTAAGGGCAGTTTACTGCCTCAAAAGGTGAGACTAAAGAGAGATGCATTGATCTCTTTACTGTACAATGCAAGAAGAGCCTGATACATAGTCAGCCTGAATCAGTATTCTTAGTTAACTTCTCTGGGCATGATGATGGAACTTTTTGTAAGAATATTAGTGAAAGAGAAAAGCTTAAAAAAAGATATTATAATTTTAATTTTAACTTAGAGTTTCTGTTCTTCCTTCAGCGTGAAAAAAAGAGAGAGAATAGAGGAATTTTGGAGCAAGGCATTTGCATTACTCGTTTGTCTTTGACCTCATTTTGTTTTATGTGCCTCTGATGTGTATAGTGGCGAACTACATGTTTTCAACTTATGGGAAGAAGTTTTTTAACAATAGCTTACAGTGCAGTCTTTAATCATGTGAGTTGCCTCCAGCACTTGCTGAGAGTAAATTCCACCCTCTCCATTTTCAGATGGCGTGTACATTGTCTCTTTCTCCTTGCAAGTCTGTCTGTGATTTGAAAGTTGTGTTTAAATTAAAAAAGTGAGGCAAAAAAGAGAAATAATCAGAACATTTGTCAAGGAATTTGTTATGAATGGGAAAAAGGAGCAATGCAAACAAGCTTGGAATGAGATTTAATTCCTATGTTATTCTGGAAGCCTACAATTTCTGGTGAGAAAATGGCATATTTTGGGTCTATTTCCTCCAGTTTTTGGCATGGAGCAATGCCTGTTTTGTTTAGTCAGATGTTCAAATGGGAATTTTGGATGCTTACAGCTAATTTTAGTGGTGGGGGGCAAATTTATTATGATGCTACAAATAGAATTTGATCACAGCTGCCTCATTGCAATTATAAAAATCGGCTCTGAATCACTTAGGCTGTATTTACTAGTTGGAAAAGAAATCTTTTCCATATAAAACTCTGTCTTGTGTCCCTTAAAATCCTGAGTATCATCATTTATATATCCAGTATTTGGAATTTGAATTTCTTGCCAGAGTATTTTCATGCTGCTCTTGCCCAGTGCCCCAAACAGTAATAGTGTGCTCAAATGACTCTCCCATTCTCTCATGAAGGAACTGTATCTTTTTGTGTTAAGGTGAATTTCTGAGCTTGTTCTGAAATTATAGTAAATCACACACAGACATCTGCAGACTTATTAAAAAAAATGTTAAAAACTTCACTGGAAGTTGGGCACTTCAAAGCTTTTGTTACTCCAGTCTGTACATGACTAAAAGGCTTTAAGGCAGACACTGCGAGGTGAAAGCTTTCAAATCAAAGCAAAACTTAATATGCTGCTATTATCCCCTTTATAAGACATATGGAGAATAATGTCTTTACATATTTATGATTTTTTTCTGACAGTAACTGCTTTAATGATCATGGGGTTATGCTTTTGAGTTAGAAGACAAAATACTGAGTTACACTCAATATTTTTTTCAACATTTCATGGCAGCTCCTCTCCCAACCCAAAGTGGATGTATTCCAGATCTGTTTAAAAGTTTGTATTGTGCAGAGTAAGCTTAGTCAGCCTGCTTCTTCACAATTCAGTTAATGGACTCAACTCTGTTGATCATTTTGGCATTCTTTCCTGCAGCTGATAAACAAGACAAACATCTGTAAGCTCTCCATTGACAGTAGCACAATACCTATTAGTATATTACTGAAACTTATTTATACTTGACTGAGATATGCTAGAAAATTGAATATTTCCTTTTGTTTAAAATTCTCATAAACCTTACCTTATGCACTGTTTGAGAGCTGGGGAGAGTTAATGGAAAACATGATTAAAATCTTCTAGGCTTCAAGGTTTGTAAACAGGTTGACACCTATGTATATTTGTGTCTGTACATTTGTTTACTGGTGTGTTTACTAATCTTAAAGTAGGTTTAAAAATTAGAATGAAATTTTAAAAGTGAAAGTCATTTTAAAATTAGAAACAAAGAGGTTTTGCCACAGAACACAGAATTGCTGTAGTTATTTGGCCAAATAGTTTGTAGAACTAATATTAATCATTTTTAAAACAGAGTGTATTATAACTTTACTGATTTCTCCACCACAGAAAGTTATATTCTGCTTAGCAGAAGTTTTAAATCTTGACAGATTGTTAAATAGATCTTTTCATGCCTTTAAGGCTGTAAACTTAATCATCACTTAATTGTTGCTCCTTTGCCTTCTGATAGCCAACTAAACCGTTTAAGGGTAGAGGTCTTTGCAATAGTTATCTATAACAACTGTCACAGCAGGTTTGATGTAGGGATGTCTAAAAAAATTAAGGGGGTTGTTGATGACTGTTAAATTGTGTCCCTAAGTTTCTTGGTATAAGCTAAGTGACTCCTCACATAAGAGTTTTAGTCAAACCTTGTGACCAACTTCATATATATTAAGAGAGGTGTTTCATTTGACTTCAGTGCCCCAAGCTGGCATTGGTGTAGACCTCTAGACTGAACTTTTTCTGCAATCTGTCATTCAGTGAGTTAACAGATACCTTGGGATGAAGCCTTAATCATTATGGTGAACTTGATCTTAGAGGTCTTTTCCAATCTAAAACAATTCTATGAATCTATGGTTACTAAAGGTCTTTGAAAGCTTTGTTGGTGATACCCTCCTTAAGAAGTGAAGCATAAACTGTTTGGGACACCAGTCCCCCAGGTACATCACTGTTGTAAGGAAAGCACAGGCTTAAAAAAGCTGAGTTGAGAAATATTTTATCTGCACTGGTTCCTGTAGATCCTTGACAAAGAAGTTAAATTTTGTAAGCACTAAGAGGTTAACAGGATCTCCATCAAACTGCACCGAAGGGCTCCCAGAGCCTGGAGAGCTGTAGGGTGTGTCTGGTGCTCTGTCTGGCTATGAATGCCTCTGGACCTCTGCTGTCAACTATTTTTACCAGTATATATCTGCTTCCGTCTTTACTGGGCCAGGTAGCCAGAACTTCACTGTAACTTCTCTTGTCATCTTCTTTAGCTTGGTTTGACTCTGTCCCCCATCAATATTTTGTTGAACTCAGACTTTTCTGTAGTAAAAGTAATGGAAATTCCCCGAATTTTGAGCTTTCTTTTGGAAGAAAAAGTACCAAACCATTCATTCTGTTGTAAAAACTGCCTAGGCTTTCTGATCCACCTTTTCCAGCTTTCCCAACATGTATGTTGTCTGTATTGCAAATGGAGGCTTCCTGGGAGGGAAAGATTAAGCAAAATTGTCTAAATCTTCTTCTCAGCATCTGCACTTTGCCACAGTCAGAACCAGGGTACTGGTCTGCATGGGCTCTGCTCTGACAAGTTCTCTCTCAAATTCCTACTAGCATGCACATAAATGGCCCTAGCGATCTGATATCCTTCCTACCAAAAATATTCTCGTGGCCTTGCTTGCTTTCATCAGCGCTACTAAGTAAACCTCAGCGAGTGGAAGGAGACATGTTCAAGCACAGCAGAAGAACAGAATAGATGAAACTACAAATTGTTAGTCTGTTAAACACAGATTATGTCTTTGGGTACAAATTCCATTAGCGACTGAATGAGTCTGGATGGGTAGTAGCTTGTGGAAGTATTTGTTATGACAAAACCAACTTTTCATTAATAGACGAAGTTATCCTGTTTTCCTCTGTAGTCTGGCCAACATCAAAATGTTTCAAACTAATTTCAGACTTGTAAAACACTGTCTATCAGATACAGACATATGGATTGAGCTAGTAAGTTGCTTGCCATCTGCTGATAAAGGAAGTGAGGCGTCTAAGTAGAAAATGAAGACTTTTTTTTCCCTCCCATTGGAATGTCATATGGTACCTTTAGTAGCTATTTTATTGACATTTTTACTGATTGTTATGTAAAGTGTTACATTGCATTGACCTGCATCTGCTTTCAATCTGTTAATTATGGTCTGGGTTTTGTTTTTGTTTTGTTTTGTTGTTTGTTTACAAATTATCCATAATCATTTGAGCCTACAAATAATGTAGTCAGAGAATAATCTCAAAAAATAAATTGATAACCATAGTTGTTGTTATGAGAAACAAGTATAAGCATAATCTTCTCAGAAAAGAGAAAAACCTTTAATGTTACTAAACAAAAATTAATTAAAATTTTGTTTGCTTTTAGTCGAAATTTCCCCTTTCCTCCTGAAAGATAGGATAGAGGCCAGAAAAAACCAATACAATTCCCAAGATAAAACCAACCAACTAACCAACCAAATCTGCCAAAACATTTCTGCCTAGGGGAAAATTGATACTTGAGCTTTCTGGGTTTTTTTCACTGTAAGAGTCTTCTTTCACCAGCCCTGATGGTTTGTGCAAGTCCAGAGTCTGTCTCCCAGATCTTTGCCAAGGCTTAGCTATGCTGGCAATAGCTATTTCATCTGGGGATGATTGACCTGAAGGGCAGAGAGGTTGTTCTGCCTCTCCACAGCAGAACCAGCAGCTGGGGCAGATGCTGTCTGCTGGAGTGTAGCATTGTGGTGTTGGGAGTAGTTCCTCCCTCTGTATGGCTGCCCTGCCTTGCTACTTGCCTTTGGGAAGCTACAGGGTGTCTGAGTTGAAGACTTGCTTCCTGAAACTGGGTAGACTTCTTTATCTGTGGAAATAATAATAATCAGTCCATAAGTTTAAGAGTTTGTTCTTTTAGTTAATGCTTCTTATATGTTTGTCCATTTTCATGAAACATTTACAGTTTCTCTGTTTTAAGAGTACATATGAAGTACAAAGTGCAGTAACTTCTCAGGCATATTGCTTTCATAGATAATAAAATACTTTCTCAATCAGTGCTCAAATACATTCAGCCCTAGGTTTGGGATTTTTTTTTTTTTTATATTGACAAGTATTTAATTTTTCATTGATCTCAGTGACCCACTTTGAACAGACAGTGCTAAAAATATTTGATATTCTCAAGGTATGTTTTTAAACATGAGTTACAGAATTATAAAAGTTGTGACTGAACCTTTGGGTTTGGTTTGTTGGGGTTTTTTTTCAAATAAGGGAAGCTCTGTTTTGTTGGGTTTTTTTCCTGCAGCAATTGGATTGCCAGAATTGTAGGATGTGAAGAATGTACCAAAGAATTTCAGTATGTACTTGAAGTGAAAGTAATACGGAAAATCACTACTTGTCCAATATACTGTTTTTCTCTTTTGTAAATATCTTTATTTTTCTGAAAGTTGGTGTTCCTTGTAATGATCTGTGAAGCCTGTGAGCAATGCATATACCTGCTAACACATGCTACCTTCTTTTTTATGAGTGTGATTATGTATGGTTTGATTTGAAGAAAACTAAACAGTTACAAAAAAAATAACTTTCCTACAATGTAGAGTTAACTGCCATTTTACATTTGGAATTTACACTGTGCAGAAAGCTGTTGCAACAGAAGCAACATTGTAACAGATGGACATTTGTTGCAGATTTACACATAGGAACTGGTATCTGACAGTAAGTAAGAGGAAAATTCAGATAGTATTGATGAAGTAAAAGCTTAGGCAAATGCGGTGCTTCTGTGATGCCTTTTGTAAGGCATTAAACTACAAGTACTGCCACTAGTAGTACCATTACTATATGGTTTGCCACATGCTTCCCCTCTCTTTGTGATATGCTCAGTCTGTCCTTGTATTGTGTTTCTGTGTCATGCTCTCGCACAGCATCTAGATCTACCCTGCAAGCATGGGCCTATTGGTCTTTGTTCTGGTTTTATTTCACTTAAGGTAACAAGACTCTATATTATCCTGCTGGCAAATGTTAATGTTTACCGCATGCACTGGGACACGTATGTCCAGAGTAATTTTAAAGTTTAGTGTTTTTTTATAGGACTTATCATGCTGTACAGTATCAGACAATTCCCATGTTCATAATGCTTTGAAACATACATTGCAATTGATGAAATACAGCATTCTGTTTGTGTGTATGTTGATTACAGCAACAGAGTCAAATTTATGCTAAGAAAATGCTGCTTCACAATAGTCTAATGTTGCCTATGAGAAACTGGTAAACTTGCTTTTCGTGGGCATATTCACCTTGGGGTATTCAATGGCTCTTCACAGGGTAATGTTTTTAAGTGCTTTATGTAGCTTGGTAAATTGCCTTGGAAAGAGCTGAGGGTATGATTGATAGGGTAGAAGGAGCCAAGACCCCTTCTTAGATGGGCTGTGTGATTTGGGACGAATGCGTATTTCTTTTGTGCTTTTGTTGATGCATATTTTTATTACATAGTAGCTTCCAAAGAACACTGAGGATGATGAGTGTTAACAAATTGCTTTGGGAACATTGGATGTGAGGTAGTTCAGAAGCAGAAAGATTTGTAAAAAAAAATAGCTAAAAATTTCTATTTCTAGTGTACACTTGTCTATTAGAGCTGTTCTTTTTCAGGCTGAGTTGCCTTACTGTGATACTATCACACTACTGACATGAACAAATGGTTTCAAAGTTAGATCAAGATGGTGAGAACAGCAGATAGACTATCACCGGACGAACGCAGGTCAGAGAAGTAGCAGCATCATTCTGACTGCTCAGGCATTGCCAGTGTGCTATTCCCCCCTCCCCCGGCGTGAGAGAATTGACTGCAACTGCTTATTTTCAACACATGGTTGATATCTTTGTCTGTCTGTAGATCAGCTGTGCCTTGTTAGGGACTTTACTCATGAGCCCTGAGAATCTTGCTCAACCTTTCATCTTCCTGCCATGTAACTGTGGTTTGTTAGAAATAACTGAGAAAAAATGTAAACTTAGTGAAATGACTAAGAAGTCTATAGTCAGTGTCAAAGGAGAGAGGGGATGGACTGAATCAAGGATGTATGTAAGAGATTAGTTCATGCCTTCTCAGATATATTTATATCTTTCTACATGCAGAAAGAAAAACCTAACAGTTGAATTTGCCCTTTGTTAAATGTCAGAAAGGATATTTCAGCCTGACCAATTCCTCTTTGTCTTGAGGTTTCCTTTTGTACTGTGCAAAGGCATCTGAGTGTGGTATTCCAAGCTCTATATAATCCCAGAATGTAACCATACATTATATAACAAATCCTTGGCTAATATGAGCAAACTTACATAGTTTGGTTAAGAGGCTGCTGGGACACTGATGCAGCTAATGGAAACATAGCAACAACAGGAAGGAAATATGAGAGGTGTATTCTTTCTCCACTGTAACCTTAACATTGATCATCCTGTTCAGTACTGCTTAAGTGAATCCTAGAGAGAATATGCTCTTTATTTTTGAAGCTTTTAAAGTGTGAAGAAGTCAGAGCTCTCAACAGAAGTTGCTATGATCCTTCTGGAGATGTAAAAGCCATTTTTATGTGGAGGAAAATGTTACTGCTTTCTGACTTATTTGAAGACTATAGAATGCCACTGATGGATTCAGGTGACTTTAGCACTTATGCCCACTCCACAGGACTTGTTCAGTTGTCTTAATAGAAATTACATGTATCATGGTTTTTTGAATATGCCTACCACTGTCTTCATGAGCTGTATTTGTGCTGCTGCTATTGCTCTGTTCTCCTGCTAAATCAGAATGACTCCATCTGGAGATCAGCCAAGTTTTCAAAGTACTGATAGCATCTGTAGTCAGGACAAAATTATCAAGAAGTATGAATTTTCTTTAGGATTTTTTGAAATGAAACTGTATTCATCATGTTGCTATTGTCAGAAGTGTCAAAAGTGCTTGGTTTCTACTCATAGCACAGCTTTAAAGTGAGGGTTGTTTTCAATACCTGGCAGTGGGGTCTTGGCCTACCATTCCTTTTTTCTGAACTGTTTAAATAATGGACCAAAAATATAAATATGCTTTGTAAAAGTGTATCATCAAAATGTTAAGTCATACACAAACTTGGTGACTTGAAGAACAGCATCTATTTAACCACTCAATATCACTGTGGGTTTAAAAAATATTAAACCAAATTATATTTCCAAAGGGAAAGTTAAAATGTATGCCTTTTCTCCTCATAGGGTATTTTGGAGAACTCCACCATGAACAGTACAGCTATGTCACTCTCCATTAGTATGTGCAGAATATCAGCTTGCCTCACGTCCTTTTCTGGGAGAAACTGCTGAAAGATTTGAGTTAGCCTCCTTTAGTAACACTGGAAGTGCAAATGGCTGAAATATACTGACAACTGTGCCAATGCAATGCTGTACAAAAAAAGAATGAAAATTTTGTCCCATTCATGTTGAAATATTACATTAAATTTTTTAAGACAAACATTTGATTTGACTTTGTAGATAGCAAGGAAAATGGACTACCTTTTTATTATTTTTCTGTGTGAAGTGTGACCTTTTTTTTACCCAACAATACCAGCATTTGATAACTTGAAGGGCTATGTGGAATTATGACTACAAAAGGGATAAAAAGGACACGTTAGAGGAGTTTATGAAGTTGCTGGGAAAAAAGAGTATATTGATAGTAGCAGGAAGAAAAAGCATATCACAGCTTCAAAACAGATGGAGTCCTCTAAGGAAGCTGTCTGAACATGGCCTGGAAACTAGAAATTGCATTTAGAAGATAGGGCTTTCACTGTAGATGGCACATTCCCTCTTAGAAGTTGAAAGCCAGAACAGGGCTGTGTGCATGCAGAGAGTTGCATAGAATGTGCCTAACATCTTGTGTTTGACATACATCAAAATTTAAGAAAGAATATGAATTGAAAAGGCTAATGTACAGAACATGAAATCTGTCCTACTGTTCAGAAATCCAGCAACCTGCTTGCAGGCATAGAAAAAATTGACTAAATGCAAAGGCAGAATAAATTTGTAGCCCTAAAACTGAAACAAGTTATTAACTTTGAATCTCATTTTCAATCAGTCTTGCATTGAAATACGTCAGAAAAGCCCTTTCTTCCCAAGTGCCAAGCTGGTGTTATTCCAGAGTCACCAAGTCAAAAAGCAGTGGTTTCTCTCTGGGCCTGTCAACCCAGACCTGGACCTGATTTCAGTGAAATAAATGAGTTTAGGCTTTGTCTGGGGCTCCTGCTCTAGGAAATGGTCCCTACATCATAACAGAAAAAAAAAAATCCCTGAAGTTACCCCATCCCAGGGACTTTCAGGGCAGGACTTGTCTCATCTAATTGTAATGGAGGTGTCTGTGCCTGAGTTACTGGTCTAGGATTCTTGGAGCCAATGCAAATTTAAACAACATAGTTGTGAAGTACAAAAAGGGAGTTACCTCATCCAAAAAAATCTTTCTATATAGTCAAGGAACTGTACCTTTTTTTGCCATTCATTGTATTGGCTTTGTCTCCAATAACTATGAAGGAAGCTTAGACACATACACCACTGCATAGCAATTATGGGAGGTGATAAAAATTAAAAGGAGTGCCTTGACTCTGCTTTGTCTAGATGGCAGCCTTATCACTGCAGGTAGGTAGCAAAAGTTTGGCATATCTGCAGTTAATGACTCTTCTGTCTCTGAAATCTAATTTGTCCATTAACGGAAAATACTTATATGGCTTTAATCAACAAGGCAAGGGAGAGGTTTAGCTAAAACTTAGAGCATGATCTCATGGAATAATGACAGTTTTATTTTTCATGTTTGGTATACGTGTCTAAATTTCTAGATTGACATTTCTTTACAAAGGGAATGGTGTAAGGCCACTGAAGATGAAAGCTGTATTTTCAGTACTAGTCTTTGCATAGAGCAAATTATAGTCGTTCTCTGGAAGTGTATTTAAAGACATGCTAAACTGATGGTTTTGTAAGATAAAACTAAAAGCAGAGGGAATGAAAGGATATTTGTGATCAACCTGTATTTTGAAGTGCTTACATAAGAACTGTTTTGTCTTCGTTCTGTACCAGGCATTAGCAAACAGGCAAGGCTTTTGCAAAGTAAAGCTGTCAAGGATATTGTCATGGGAGATGCACCATGTTAGGCTTGGGGACCTCTGCATGGAAAGTAGAGGTGTTAAGGATTGGTGCATAGTCATAAGAAGCCCATAAAACAAAACAAACCCAACAAATAAAGAAGCAGAACTCTCATCGTACTGTAAAGTACTGTGAAGTACTGTAAAGTACTGTAAAATGCTGTATTTGCCAGATATTCTCAGCTAGTAATTTTTGGATATTTTCACAGTTACTTTATTGTTGAATAGCGTGATTGACTGCTTTTTAAAAGTTGATTTAACCTCTACACCCCTGAACAATCTGTAATACTTTCCCTTGCAATTTGTTCTACTGTGTTTCCCAATATGACTAACACATACTGTTCCACAGAAAAATCTTATTTTTAAGATCATATGCCATTTTAAAACTTTTTGAGGATACTAGTGATAATGTTGCTGATTATATTTAGGCAGCAAAGTGTGTCTTAAGCCTTTCAGACAAAGTAAGGATGAAAGGCTGTCCTAATGGTATTTTTTTTTTGTCTTAAAGGAACTGATGTGTCTCTTGTTTATGGGTTTATGGACATTTTTATTGCAGCAGGGAATTTCCCCACCCCAATTTTACAGGGCAGCAGTAAATGCTCAGCAGCTGGGATTCTTGTAGCAATATAAAAAAAGTGTTTCTTAACATTTCCATCTTTATAACAGCAGTAACAAAATAGTAACAGTGGTTTCCTAAATAATACATGAATTTATGTGAGGGGTTATTTTTGCTGGTTTTTTTTAAACATTGGTGACTAATAGGTATCTCAATTAGTAGTTAACTTTCTCTCCTAAAGTTTACAGTAAGCTGGAAAAGTGCTACACAGTTGCTTGTTGCCTCTGTGTTGTGATGCGAGGATATATTAAGTGGAATAAAATCACTCAATTGGATCAATTAAGTGCATATTCAGTGTCTGTGTAATAAATAAACAAACTGTTTTATGAAATAATGACAATTTTAACAACTTGTTAAAACATTTGCAAAGCAAATAGTAGGTCAAATTTAGTACAGCAGAGTATCACAGTGGAGAAAATAAAATTTATCTTCCCATGCACTGTATACCTGCAGAGGATACAACAGGACTCTGATGGGTCAGAAAGGTCTGGCTGCTGTCACCCTTCAGGAGGAAAGTGGCCCATGTGTGGCTTGTATAAATTGTAATGTATGCATCTTCGTACAGCTTTACTGTAGGACCTTGCAGCATTTAAGATTAAAAGACTACTTAGTGTTTGGATTATTCTTCCTTGTCCTATTTGTCAAGGCATTATCTAATTATTTTCACTATTTAGGTGAGAAAAAGGGATGCTCAGATGCATGTGAACTCACCTTTGGACAAATGATGACCAAAGGGCAGATCTGGGGAATGTCTGAGTTCCCCTTAGTATTCATTTCAGCTGAACCAATTTTGTAATATTATACTGCTTTAAATGTTAAAAAACAAAACAAGACTTTAACCTAGACAGTAAAGGTACAGTGATAGAAAAGATTGCTCTGTTTTTCAAATGCAGTGATCACAAATTAATATGTACTATAAACTCTTAATGCATCAACTGACATATGCAGCAATGTGGCTCATCTGGATGGACAGAACAAGTTAGTATGTTCTAACAAGATCCTGCTATTGTAGTCTAGACAAAGTCTATCAGTACTTGTCAGTCACTTCATTCTAGTTGCTTATTTAATAGAGTTCACCTTTGACAGTTGTGTATAAATCCAACACTGGATTCTCTCTGGAAGATACCTCCATCAGGAACAACTGAGATCAGTGTCTGAGTTATAGCATCACCTAGTCATCCCTTAGTAATATATCATTGGCAATACAGAATGAAAGATTTAAAAAAGCAAATAAGGAAACAAATCCTAGCAGTGATTATCATACCTTCCTTGAAATAGTGAAGATGATTTTGATGTAGTATAGCTATTTCAATATTTTGATAATTAAAGGACATTTTTAATTACAAGTGATTCACTTTTTTCCTGGTAACATTGTCTCTGAATATTGGAAATGATACACTACAAGGAGCATTTTTTATTTGTTTGTTTTTCCTCTCCCCCTCCCCCCCAATTCCTTTCCAGCTAACCCAGTGGTTTAGTGATTAGCACCAGAGCCTTTCACACAGAGTTTTGAGCTCGGTTCCCTGGCTGCAGTTCACTCAACCTTGACGTAAATCTTCAGTAAGTACTTTGTGAGAGGTTAGCCTTTTGTGCAGGGTGTGTGAGAAATCCTGCTTGACCAGGTTTGTTACAGAAACTAGTGTCAAATTGCCTTGCTCCAAGTGTTTGAATATGAAAGAAGGGAAAGGAGGGGGGAAGTAGTGTGGAGTAGGAATCATGTGGAAAAACCACCCTCACTTTCCACTTCCAAGAGGCTAATTGTTCGTAAAAAAGCCAGTGTTTGGACTCACTATGTTTTAGTGCTGATTTGCCTATGTCTGGCACTGTCAAGTGAGCCAGTGATGATTTACAGTCTGCAGGTAGAGCGGTGAGTATGTCATTCATAGAATCTGCCTTCTGTGTCTTGCTTGTTGAGGCTGGTTACTTTTAATTTAATCTATTTGATCATGCTGTTTGCCTTAGGTGATCAACAACCTTTCATATAAGTCCTGGCCAATCTTATGAAACTAATGGAGAAGAAGAAAAAACACACCAAAACACTAGCACTGTAGTCATGCCTTCACTGTTGATGTCAGCAGTGTCATAGGAAGGCAGAGAAGGTATGCAACTCTCCCTTTTTATGAGGAACATCTCCTCCCTTATTTTTTTTTTCTTAAGGAAATGGAAACAATACATTACCTCATTACCTCAGGGCCTTGCACATGAAAAGCCTGTTGAAATCTCTGCCATTCTACCATATCACTTAAAAGTGGGCTGCTCCCAAGTTGATGTAAAACTGTACACTTCTCTTAGCAACGTTCACATTAATTGCAGTTATGCATTAATAGAGGACTTTTGGATTAACTCTTTCATTCATGGGAAGTAGATCCACAGAGATTCGCATAAACTCTTTCTGTTTGAGGTTGGAGGCTGCTGAAATACACATTGATAAGTTACCCAGTTTATGAGAGTATGACAGTAAATGGCAGCAATGTTGCTTAAAAAGGGATGAAGACTGGCTTCACAAAAACATGAAGTGATGCAGAATCTGCAGTGAGGTTCAAAAAGCCACCTCTCCAGCTAAGCAGGCAGGGCAAGTGAAATTCAGAAGGGTAACATTGCACAGAGACTTGCTGTGATTTATTTAATGAGTCCATTGACTTCAGAGACTCTGGCTTGAAGGCATTGGAGGGAGAGAAGAGGACAGGAAGGAGGAAAATGTGCTGGTAGGAAGAGGGGGAGTCCCCTGTTTTTGCCAAATATTATGTTTAGTTGGAATAAAACAATGATAAACACAGACTTTGAAGGCCATTATTTCCTTACTGCTAATTACCTGTTAGAGCCTTGGCAGGTAGGTGCAATCTGAGTTTGAGCCAGTGAGTAAAATACAAAAATCAGAGCACGGTCTGTCAGGCTGCAAAGCAAGATAATATGTGTTTTTTAAATCCTCTTCCTTTTGATATGAGACTTTTGTCTTTAAAATATTGGCTAATTGCCATTCTATTATCTGACATGTATATTTACCTTTTACATAGCTCTTTCACGCTGCCTCTATTAGTTTTACTTCCCTTCTGAAGACCAATTTGTTTTTGTTGTTATATTTCAGTGTACAGAGGGAGCTTTCCTTGTTGCCTAGGTCTTAGGTTCTTCCCCCAGTCTTCAATTGTTTCGTTTTCACTTCCCTGTCTTTTAAAGCTGCCTAATTAATTCCTAATGAAAAAACTGCAGTAACACCTAGTCTCCTCTTTTCAACCCCCCTGCTTCCTTTCTTTCCTTATTTACCCTGTATCATATGATCATAGCCCCTCCTAAGTTAGTACTCCCAACAAAGAATACACAGCTCTTGGAAAAATAACATAAATTTTAATTAAAACTCTCATGGTTCTGAGGAAAAATGTAGACATTGCCTACATGTGTGCAATAGGTCAAATAATTGAAAGATTTTTTCTGATCACAGCAGCAAAACTTCAGATGAAAATTCTTATTACTCACTGATCAGAGAATTAATGTGAGTGGATTTTTTTCTGAATACAAACTGGCAGTGTGGCCATAAGTGTGTGCTTTGGAAATCTTCTTGGAATGAGCTGTTAATCCCTCGTGGAGTTGTGACTATTAGCATTATTATCCAAGCAGTTTAGGAGTATTGTTAAGCACTACAAAAAGACTTCTTCAGTAGATCTGTGTCTTGTTCTTTGTGACTTTCAGCAGATCACAACTGCCATATGTATCAGTTCACTTGTCTAATAAATATCTTGTAGTGTGAGGCTGCAGTGGTAAACATCATCTTATACACATCAATACCTCTCTCATAGGTGGAGTGGCTTGAAACATTTTCAGATAAGACTTTTCAACATATTAAAACCTAACAACCAAATTATTTGCAGCAATTTCAGATTTTTCAGACTTTTTGCCGACTATATTATCGTAAAAATAATACAATTTTTTCACTTAATTTTATAGTCTTGAATTGAAGCTGCTGCATAAGTCCAGAAATACCATTTCTACAAAATACCTGCAAAAAAAATTAAAGTGCATAAAATGTATATGGCATAAAATGTAAAGGCATGCTACACAAGGTTCTACTTTGTCAGAAAAGGAGAGGAGTGAGGGAGGAACATGCTAATGTGTGACTTACTTAAACTTATTCATGACACTTGCAATGAATCTGATTTCCTAACTGTTAACAAGCCAGCCATGACTGTTGAAATTCAATACACCAATAGTCCAAAGAAGAGCTAAGAAAGAACCCCTGTGACTGGTGTGGTAAGAGCCTGGCTATTGACAGGTGTCACCTCAGGACATTGCTGCTGTTAGTTTTCAGCACAGGGCAAAATTGGGATTCACTGGAGGATTGTCACAGGGAGAAGGATGACGGCTGGAGTGGAAGCCTCAGATTTTCCTCTCTTGACCCATGGTCTTTTTGTTGTACATTAGATGGGAATTCTTGTGACATAAGACACAGCTCAAATGAAGGCTGCAGTACATCATCTAAATTTAGGAGTGTGGTTAATTCCAGTGCTGCCTAATGTTAGTACAGAATTTTAAAGCCTTTATATATATATGTATACATGTATATATGTATACTGTGATATTTGTGATGTCCCAACCAGGCATTTGTTCCCCTCTGAGCTGAATGTTAAAGCAGTGCCACAGACCATGGAATTCATTGAGGCATGATGGCACTTAAACCTCTGTCAAACCTTCTTCGGTATCTGTAGCATTTTCTATTCTGAGCCTAAAGAACAACTCAGCACTGTGACTAAAGATAAATAGTGCAATATTGTCAACATCCTGTGAATGTTATGCTGCAAATGTGCAAAATCATTAGGTTGGTCACTTACTGGTATCTTAATGTTAGGTCTGGTGGTGAGCTTTAGGGAATATATTAGAGAAGAGTTTCTTTTATGTTCCATTGTGGTGTATGCAGTCTGCAAAGGAAATGCTCTCTTGCCTTCTTACGTCAGCCAAGTCTCCTGGCTAGGTTTTCCTAGGAATAGGAGGGGTTATTTTTGTCTTTATTTTATTTTGTTCAATACTGGTCAGAAGGCAGTTTATTTTCACTGTTTTATATGCAGGGCATGACAGGGTCTAAACTTTCTAGAGCTTCTCAGTGGGCCTTCCTAGATCTTTGCATTTTCAGTAAGCACCCTGAAATCCCCTAGACTTTTAAGTACAAAAATTTCACCCACCTAAACGATTCATTCTTTCCTTTAAAACAAGCAAATAGATCACAAGACTGAACAGAGGAGAGACAACTCCAGCAGATTTTATCTGGTACACCAGATACCCTCCTCATTTATAAATAGATGCAAATATTAATATTTGCTACTGAAGGTATGAGCTGTGCAACTATAATACTGGCTGTCTATAAGGAGTTCAATGTAATGATACTGAACAGGTAGGCAAGGGAAGGAAAGCTTGGTGCTCTTTAGAATGGCTGTGCTGTGCATATCCACCAAATATTTAAATTGATGACATTCCTGTTTCCCCTAGCCTGTCTGTCTCCCTGAAGCTTAGGTTTCAGTATATTTTCAGAGTGTACAATCCTAAGAGTAAACACGTAAGGCTCTGTTACTGTTTTTTATCAGAGTTTACAGAAATCAAGGGACTTGATAAACTTATTTTAAATTAATTTTAGATCCAGGTGAAGCAAGCCATAACCTCAGTGTACAAATTTTTTAAATCAGTGCTTTTGGCAGTTTGAAATGACTAGATTTCTTTATTCATAACAACTGCTAGATAGTGTTACTCAGGCTTTAGAGACTCTTTGACAGAACAGAAAGCCAGGATGTGCCCTGCAAGGTGGACATCTGTACCATTGATGATTGAACTGAGATATTATCTCTGCAAAAATAGTCTAATAAATCCCGTTTTTATCACTATATAAGCATTCCAGAAAATGCAAAGACCTCGGCAATTCCATTGGCACTAGAAGAAATCAGAAAATCATATGTGTAGCTGTGAATTTAAGCATCAGTTTAAGGGTGGGGAAAGGAAAGACAATACATCCATTTTCATAAAGTCACACTGAGTAACTACAGTAATAATTCATAGATTCATAGAATTCATAGAATGGCCTGTGTTGGGAGGGACCTTAAAGATAAATCTAGCTCCGACCCCCCTGCCATGGGCAGGGATGCCACACACTAGACCAGGTTGCTCAGGGCCACATCGAGCCTGGCCTTGAACACTGCCAGGGATGGGACAGCCACAACCTCTCTGGGCAACCTGTTCCAGTGCCTCACCACTCTCTGTTTTCTTCCTCTTTATATCATTTGAGCAGATTAGCTATGAAAAAAAATGGAAGCTTAAGCAGATTTAAATAGTTGCATCCTATAAGATTAGCTGCAGTGTAAGTGTGATGGTCTTGCATTATGAAGTTGTTAAAAGCTGAAAAATTAATAGCTGTAAAACAAGAGAAACAAACTATTTTTAATAAGGCAGTTCTCTAGGTCTTTTGGGGTTTTTTTGTGTTTTGGTGGGGTTTTTTGTGTTTTTTTTTATATAAGGAAGATAAGAAAGTAGGTTACTTCTGGCTATTGTGAGCAGAAAAATTTGCCATGACTGCTCTTGATTTCAATATGTATTTACTTTGTTTTCCTCTTACTACTCTTTGATACAGAATAGTTTCTTCCTGTCTTTCATTAAAATGATGCCTCATACCCTGGTGCTCGTATATGAAAGAACTGTAGCAAGAAACGAAGTCATGCCTAACACATCTGATAGCATTTCCATATTCACATGAAAGCTCTGAAAATCCTTGATAGTTTATTAAATAGTTATGTGGAGGAGGAGTCCTTTACTTTCACACTGAAGAGCTTACTGTTAATGAAGTGGGTATTAAAAGGAATGACTTGTACATCTGCTTTGCATCAATTTAGGCGTGGATAGCTGGGTAACCAGAACCTGCTGGACTTAGTTGAAAAAATAATTATTGTCTAAATGTCATGCTACCAAATCTATGCCAACATAGAGAAAATTGGAAAGAAACGGGGAAGACAATAGAAAAACAGATATGGAGAAGCACTTTATGTGGAGTAAGATTTTTAACTTACTTGTATTCCTTCAGCTTTATTCATTCTCTATTATTTGTTCCAAAATCACCTCAGCTGAGCAAGCATCATGTAAAATACTGTATGGGTTGATCAGTAATCACATGCAAACATCTATTATCTTTCTGGGCACAGAGCTTGTATGCAGTATGCACTGCAGAACAGCTGTCGGGCTGCTTTGGAAGTTTCCTTTTCTCCAGTTTTTTTACTGGAAGACCAGGATACCTCCCCATCTCTAAATATAGTGAGTGTTCTTTTATTAAAAGTAGAAGAGGAGTAGCAAAAATTTCTCTCCCCTCCTCTCCCCCTCCATTTCTTTCACAGATTGTTTTAGATTCACACTCTCTCTTCCTTCTTAGGAAGGACATTGAGGTGCTGGAGAGGGTACAGAGGTGGGCAACTAAGCTGATCAAGGGTCTGGAGAACAGGCCTTATGAGGAGAGGCTTAGGGAGCTGGGGTTGTTTAGCCTGGAGAAGAGGAGGCTGAGGAGAGACCTTATAGCTCTCTTCAGTTACCTTAAAGGAGGTTATAGAGAGGCAAATGTTGGCCTCTTCTCATTTGTGACTAGCAATAGGACTAGAGGGAATGGTTCAAGTTGTGCCAGGGCAGGTTTAGATTAGATATTAGGAAAAATTTCTTCACTGAAAGAGTGGTGAAGTATTGGAATAGGCTGCCCAGGGAAGTGGTGGGGTCACTATCCCTGGAGGTTTTCGAAAAACAGGTAGATGTGGTGCTTAGGAGGATGGTTTAGGGATAACAGTAGTGTAGGGCTGTCGGTTGGACTTGATGATCTTGAAGGTCCTTTCCAACCATGATGATGTTTCTGTGTTTCTCAGTAGTATTTGTGGGAGGATCAAACTAAGTATTATGAGATAAATGAATTTGTATTGTGCTTCATCTGATCTTGAGTTTGGACGTCTAATCTGATGGGTAATGTGGTAATGAGCAGAAAACTACAGGAGGGTAAGCTGTGATTTATGTAGCTTGATTTGCTTTTCTTCCAGAAATCACTAAAAACAGGAGTATTGCCACAGGTTTCTGATTTGTCGTGGTATTCTTCTTTCTGTAGAGAGAGTGACTGATTATATCTGTATAAACTGAAAAATGCATATATTGATAGTTGCTATCCTCTGTTATTTCCTCTCTAAAGAACCTAAAACTTGTCCTTCCCAATCCTCCCCAAAAGCCATGCAATGGCTTGGGTAAGTAGGCAGAAGAATTTCAGAGAGGTCAGTAAGTGGGAGATGACACTTGGGATTTCACTGTAGGCTGAGTTGGACCTGTGGTGAGATTGCAGGTTTCACAAGTGGCTCTCAGACTGCACCTGGAACGCCCCACTCTTCCCTGAGCCATGCTATGTTTTGGCTTTCTCTGATAAATGGTATGTGATTGGCTTTCACATGCTGACAAGAAGCATTGTTGCATATCATCAGATCTGCTGTTGCTACTGAGCTTAGTATTGGCTAATGAACCAGAAGAACTTGTAGTTCTAGTATGAGTGGTTTGATGCTGCTGGTATGCTTTTCTTGTGGTTTGTGTCTGTCCCCTCCATCATTTGGGGGTGGAGTTTGTTTCTTTAGCTGGCATATTATGATAATAGAATCAAGAGATAAGATTTAATCAAGGTACATAGTATAAATACACAATAAACCAGTAAAACATGTAAATAAGATCATGTTGGTGTTCTGGCTTCTTGAACTGTACTTTAGGTGTGTTTTCATGTGTAAGTATAATGCATCTGTTCTTAGCAGAACTTCTGAAGGGAAGACTTTAAATTCCTTTTGTCTCAAGCTGAGGTTGTTTCGTAACATAAGGTTGTTAAATAACAAAAGTGAAATGAGATTGCTGTCTGCTAAATGAAGAATGGGTTTACATTCAGGCATTTTCTTATCAAGGTGTGATTGAGCTTATATACACTGGAATAAGATACATCAATTATAACTCTCGTTTATCACTGCCAGCAGCCCTACTGCACATTTTAGAGCCCTTCATATAGACTGTTCCTTCTACAGGCAAGTACCAGGTTGGTCTATTGGCTAAAACATGAGGGGCAGAGTGAAAGGGAGAAGAACAAAGCAAATCCATCCACAGGCTTAGCAGCAAGAGCTCTAGATTGTATCCTGTTCCTTCTAAATTCCATGTAAAGCTTTTGTCTTGAACAAGCATGTTCCCTGTCCCTTATGACAGAAAGGGATGTGGAAACAATTACTCAACATGAGTCATAAAAGAGATAAACTCTGAAAGATAGACAAAAATGTTTATCCTGTGCTGAGCCACATTAGCCTAAGGCTGTGAAGTCTTATTTCCATGTCATGCCCTGGTTCTGAACTGTTTGTCTGAGGCCCTTTTGCAGACAGCTGCTGAAAGTAAAAGGTCACAGTGCAGCAGCTTTAAAGAACCTTCTTCAGCTATATAAAAGTCACCAAAAGAAATGAGAATCCAGTCTTGTCTAATTTGTTGGGAGAATTAACCTTCCTGGTGTAGCATCTTCAGTGGCAAGAGGCTTTTGACAAGTGGACCCCATGACATACTTACCTCTAATTTAGTTGATTAAGAGAATCTATATTATGAAAGATTGTTTTTCCACCACTGCTATAAATGTAGCAAACTTAGGCCAGATTTTTATTTTCTTTCTTTTACAATTAGGTAGCCTTGTTCTCACTCTGGAGAATTAAGAAAGATTTCTAATCATTAAGGACATGTCAACCTGTCCTGAAGACTGGAAATATGTGTGTTTATTTGTCCAAGGCTGAAAACATACCAGAAGAGTAATTCTTTTTACTGTTTCTGTGTGGCATCCTACCTTTAATTTGAAAGTATGACTAAGTCATTGTGGATTAGGCATCCCACTCTTTACAGTTATTTGACTTACTGAGAGTCTCCTTTGTAATGTGTCAGTACCTAAGCAACCCACATGCTCTGTGATTTTTTGCCCTGTGCTTTTGCCTTCTGCAGTCTTTGGGCTGGTAAAAGAACCTTTTGGAAAAAAAGTTTCTCCACCTAATTGCAAGATTAAAAAAAGCTAACTGAGGATTGGATTAATTTTACCTAAGTGTTTCCATAATGTTAGCTGGGAATGTGCCTGATTGCTTAATGTGAAAAGATCTCCTTGCCTAATGGAAGTACCTAACAGGTTTCCTGTATGCTAAACAGTGTATCCTCGTTTCCAGCCACCTTGTGCCAAAGCACATGAATAATCAAGAGAGGGAGCCTGGTTTTAGGAGATGACAGAGAATACTTATGTTATGAACTGCCTTTTCCCACTATCAGTGAAGGGAGCCTAAGGTTAGATTTCTGAAGCTTGGCAACACAAGAATTGTTTCTGTGATGCTGGGAAGATCTTTTCATCTAAACCCCAGGCAATTAGAGAGCTTTAGGTTAAATGCAGATTTCGGTTCTTCCATATGGTGTTTGTTTGCAGAGCTCTCACACTATGTTGTTAGACACCAATATAGCTGTGCTATAGCTTTGTTGGGCACATCATGTATCCTGCAGAGGCATTTATCTCTACTGTTTCTCCAGAGTAGTTTGGGTTTGATACGAATTATTAATAGCAGTAAAGTTTTCATTTCTAGACCCCTATAGTCTTCTCATTTTTTTGGTATTTTTATCTGTGAAGAAATTCTAGAGATGAGAACCAATAATAAGTATGTATACTGTGGTGTTGTACATAAAAATGAAGCCACACTCAAATGTGATTTTGTTGTTTAAGAACAGTGAAACAAACATGGAAGATGATCAAAACTCTGGAAGAGGTTGAATGCATAGTTGTGAAATACTAAGTGATACAAGGTGTAGTCTTGCTTCCACCCAAGCCTAGGTTTGTGCCTGAAGTTCCCATGTTCTGAGTCCTTTGTCCAGGGTTTAACTGAATTCTTAGTTCTGGTCCAAAGAGCTTACATAGATATTTACGTTAAAATGAATGCCTGCATTCATTAATGCATTAATATGCATTAAGCTTTAATATATGTTTGGTGAATAGGACAGTCAGTCAGGAGGGATGGTCATTGTTATAGTGAGGAAATGTGGTATTTTACATCAGTGCTTGAGCATTGCAAAATTCAGATTTTGCTTTTTTGTGAAATGTGTTGAGAAAGGAAACAACAAATTCACACTGACTGTTTTCACTAAAACTCATGTGAGGATTCAACTTCCTTTCTTTGCTAGTGTTTCCCTGAGGTTGGTTGCCTATTTGCTTTCTTAGCTATTTGAAATGAAAAAAAAAAATACAAAATTTGTAGGTTTATTTTTAAGATGTGCATATGTACCACTTACAGAGCCCCAGCATGAATTTGAGGTTTTTAATATTTTTTAACCTTTTTTATCCTTTTTCTGTTAAGTATTTGATCAAATTAGTGAGAAAAACTCACTTATTTTTGTACCTGTAGGAGTTTAGGGGGTGTTCAGTTTGACAATATAGTCACTTTCACAGTAGAATTCCACTTTGCTGGCAAAGTGAACAAATAAACCTAAACAAACCTATTCAGGTCACTAGAAATGCAGTGCTTGAGGATGACATTTCTGGCTAAGGTCCTTTCTCAATCTTTGTTAATCTGAGGCCAGATTAGACAATAATTTGACTTTAAAAATTCAAATATAAGTTCAATTTATTTTTTACAACATTTGAATTAAACACAAAGAAGTATCTCTAGCTATTAACAGAGACCTCCTTCTTCATATTTGTTCAAAGTAGTATTCACCACCATTTGAAAGTGAAGTTGATGCTTAGGGTGGGCACAGGTTTGAAAATAGTTGAGCTCACCTATAAAGCTAGTTCTGGAGCTCATGATTTTTAATAAGGAGAGAAGTGAATAGTTTAGTCAGAAAACTTTATTTTCTTTTTGTCAGTATTCTTTTGTGAGGCATTCTGTTGTGTCTTCCCCTTTTTCTTTTCTTTCCCAAAATGCCATTTAATTTCTTATTAGCAAGCTTGTTAGATAAAAGGCTTCCTAGTCATAGTTATTACAGTGATATTATGGTTATAGAAAATAGCTGTCTATTTGCCAAAACCAGAATTCTGGTATTTTATTTTCACAGTAAATGTCAATGAGTAAATAATAACACTTAATGGTAGTTTATGAAAGAAATGGCTTTATAGGAATAATGATAGAGCAACAAACACTTGTTATCGAAATGTCTCTCTTCATAAAACATTGCTTGGCTTAAATCACTTTGCAGGTAAATTAAAACCAGAATAGCAGTTGTTAAGTATTTAATCATCTTCTTCGTTCCAGGAGGAGGTATCTTACTAGATTTGGTGACATAAGGGTCAAAAGATAAACTGTAACCAATACCTCTGTTTATTTTTTTCACAATGTTAAATTAGCAACCCCTCAGACCTCTTGCAGAGAAGTACAACCTGAGTAATTGAACATGTCACAGGGGAGTATGCTTGGTTAAGCTGATTCCTATTATGTTGACTTGTCAGGGACCAATAATTAAAGCTGAAGAGGGATGCTCATTAGTGTCTACAAAATGATTCAAAGAGCAGAAAGGAAGAGTCCTTCAAGCACACCTGCTAAAAACTGACATGCGTGGTGGGGTATAGCCAACCGACCAGCTTGTTTATCTGATGTCTTAGTGATACAGCTCTAACAAAGAGCAAGTGAATTAAAAGGTGGAAGTACATGGTCTTTGAATCAAGCTACAAAACTGTATTTGATGTCTTCCTTTTAAGATGTTTGCCTTATGCTATAGTGTCTCTGCAGAACTGTACTTTTATCACTTATTGTGTAAGATGTACAGCAGTATCTATTTGAATGGCTTTCTCCTTAATCCCTGAATAATCATTTCCATTATTTTAGCTGGAAACATCATAATATTAATAATCTCTCTGTTTCTTTGAACTCTCAAGGGTATGCTTGGATAACCTCTAGGAGTTACAGTGCTTTTGATGGTTAAAGTGCTTGTTAGGATGCATTTTTCAGACTTGCTCCTTAAAAATCAGGATGGTTTTGGTTTGGTTTTTGTTTGTTTTGTTGGAGGTTTTGCTGTTTTTTTTTCTTTGTTGGTTTGGTTTTTAGGTTTTTTTTTTTAATTCCCACCAACTATGCTACTGACTGTAATACATTAATTTCTGTGAAAAAACAAAAAGGAAAATGCTCTGAGTGAGTCTTTCCTGAAATGATAGTGGTTATCAGAGCAGGGAAACAGTATTTGCACAGCGATGAGACATAATAGTGAATAATACAAGAAACTCAATTTTCACTGACATTCAAAGTAACAAAATAAACCCACACAACTAAAGAAATAAATGTAGATAGAAACACTTCAGCTGTGACAAATCCTGTGAAACTGGTTATGAAAGTTCAAGGTGTAACGGAAAATTGAGGATGTGGCAAGTTTCTTGATGAATAATTTGTTTTTGTTCTTTCGGGTTATCTGTAAATGATTATCACACATTTTAACGTATGTTATTGTGATAAATTCAGCTGTTCAGCTAGAAACACATGTACTGGATGGTCCCCTCTACTTGTGCCCTGTATTTTGCCACTGGGTCAAGACAACACTTCCCTGCTCTAGAAATGTAGCCGTCTCCAAAATCTGTGAATTAGAGATGGTTGACAGCAGAGCCCTACACAGTCAAGCAATATCCATGCAACAGTCTCACATCATTAAAACTTGATCTCGACTCCCAAATCTCTTTTACAGTGGTTTACAGCACAGCCTTGGAAAAACACTTAGTAACAGTGCCCTTCCTCATGGAAAGCTGTTACTGATCACAGACTTTGGGGGATAACTGAAAAGCATTAGAAAAGGGAGATATTTTAATCAAAAAGCATCTTCTCTTATGTGTCACGGAGACCTACTGAAGTTCAGAGGACTTTGCTCCTGCAAAGTTGGTCTTTTGTGGGATCTCTTTTACTTCAGGCTGTGTGGAAAAGCCTATGTGGACATTACAGTTTTCTTGCCTCTGGGAACTATTTCCCTATAATGGCTGAGGTTTTTCAGGAAAAGCTGTTATGGTTTAATTTGGGTACCCAAACCTGTGTCACTGAAAAACTCTCAGGGAACTCAAGTTATGGGATGAAAAGCTATCTCACTGGAATTTTTCACAATCTGCTGCTATAATAGGTAATAAAGCCTTGATAATTTTTAAACCATAAATTGCTTAGAACTGGGATAGAGAGAGTCTTCAAAAATGCCCATTAAATAAAAAGCAAAACATGTAGGAATCCTGAGCATTGCCATTTGTAAATACTGGTCTGCTGGAAGGATTAAGACTTGTGTTCTTGTCATCGCTCTCCAAGTTATAAATTGTACCACTGAATCAAATTTTAATAATCTTATCAATCAGCATAATCTGTATTAATATAGCACTTCTATACTTCAGTACCACTTGTCTGTAATTTGACAGTCAGTTTTGCATCAGTAACAAAGAATTGTGATCTCCAGTAAAAATGGAGATGAACAGTCAAGTAATGAGCTTACAAAAGTAACTTAAAAGGATCAGACTCCTGAGTGTAACTGTCATCACAACTTCTACATTTATTTCTGACACAGACCTCCAGAGAGAAGCCTCTGACTTTTGGACCACATTTTCTTTCAGATTCACCATTTTGTTATTAATAACTTCAGCTGTCTTGGGAAATGAATCAGTACTTCGGGTTGCTCATTTGGCAGCTCACTGCAGTGAGCTGCTCCCGTTGTCAGCACAATAAAAAAATACCTTTATTGTTTCCAAAGACTTCATGGTAGCTTACTTGCAGAACTATATTTTATGTTAAGTGTGTAAGCCAGAGTATCCATGTGAGGATAAAGATTCTCCTTCAGCAGAGTTTTTCAAATTTGTTTACTGAAACATATGCTAATGAAAAGTTTATAACTAATCCTTAGGCTCAAATACTGTAAAATGCTGGTGAATAGATTTGCCACGGGTTAGTAGCTGGCTAGCAGCTTGCTGTTTGAAAGTGGAGACACTACCTATTTAACCTGCAAATGCATCCAGGGAGAATGTAGCAGGTATCCTGCACCTGAGAAGGGCTGCTAGCACTTGTTCCATGAAAACTGAAAAATGTGCAATAGGAAAACTGAAAGAAGGTAGCATAATTTTTTCTTAAAATTTAGAATAAGCATAAAAGAATTCTTGCTACTCTTTGTTTTCTCATATCTGTTCAGAAGGCTTTCAAAGTCACAGCACATCTATAGCTGTCTAAAACAAAAAACTTCATGAAAATAACTGAGAATTCACCCACTCCCCCATATTGGACTAAATCCTAAAGATTTACCTTTATTTATATATTGTCAAAAATAGCTCTCTGGATACCTGAAGTACTTGGACATTCACCTGGATTGTGTGAGTCACAGGGTGGGCAGGTGCAAGGATCCAAACCTCAGCTGTGGATGAGAACAGCTCCTGCCATTTGTAGCTGTTCTGGTCTTCTCATGTAGAAGCTACGTCCTCACTTCAATGGACATAGTCGTCTAACTGGTACATTTTCGTGGGAAACTTTAATGGCTGTGTTTCAGTATGTTCTGATTACAAACTTTGCAAAATTCCTATATTCCTTAGTTTCTAAAGGTCCATTAGAGGGTAGAAATAGTTATAAAGGGAATGTTAGTTAAACTACCCAAAGACAGATCATAACTCCCCATTCAGTGGAACAGAAGAAAGTCCAATCCTTCTGCCTTTCCACCTATACAACAGTGCACAGTAAGGCACTGTGCCTTCTCAGAAGAGGTTTCATTCTAGTTTAAGACTCCTCGTAACACAAGGAAATAAGTGATCAATACAAAGGTGTTCCGTTCGTTTCGAAGGAAAAGCATTTTCCTTCTGAAAAAACATTCTCATTTTATATGTTAGAGAAGGAGTAGGTGGGAAGTACTTGGAGAAGGAAACATGAGGTGGTCAGAATGCTGAATGAGATAGTATTCTTTGGACATGTGTCTTGAATCACAGAATCACACAGAATCATTACGGTTGGAAAGGACCCTCAAGATCATCTAGTCCAACCGATAGCCCTACACTACTCTTACCCCTAAATCATCCCCTGAAGAAATACATCTATTCGCTTCTTAAAAACCTCCGGGGATGGAGACTTATGGTGGGCTGCGTGTGACACTGCTTTTACAAAGGAAAAAAAAATTGAATGAGTTTTAAACAATATAAATTAAGAAAGGATTAAATTGAAAAAAATTAAGATATTGTGGAGGAAGAGCTTCCCTCAGGCTCGTGAGGGAAGTAGTCATGACACCAAGCCTGTCAGAGTTCAAGGAATGTCTCAATGACACTCTTAGTAATATGGTTTATTTTTAGGTAGTCCTGCAGGGAGTTAGATTTGATGATCCTTGTGGGTCCCTTCCAACTCCTGATATTCATTGTGTAGTTCCCTGATGCTGTGAAAGCAGCTAAAAGTGCCTCAGTATAGATGGTAAGATGGAAAGGAACCTACCAGCTTGCTTCCTAACACAGCACTGGATGACAGAAAGAATAGGGGCACTAACAACAGTGATGGGCTTGGAGATCAGATGTATTTGGAGTAGATGGTCATAAGTGAGGAGGTAGATTTTTCAGGATGAGATGGGATAAAGATGGGATGAGATGAGTGAACTTGAGTTGCAGATGAGTGAGTTTTTCATTCATTAGCCTGTTGCTGACCTTAATTTAAATTGTCTGAAAAAAAATCTTGAACATGTGTTCCTAGGGCAGAGTTTACTTACCAAAAAGATTTCCTTGTTAATGGATTTTTGATGGGGGCAGGGATGATCATAATTTATGAACTACCACTTTTTACATATTTGCCTTTTCTGTCTTGTCTACAGAGGACTGACAATAGCTTTTGCAATTACTTTCTTTATCAGCATGTCTCACAGTCTTTGGCCTGGAGACTATAACAAGCCTGAGTAGAGATAGTATCCATATTCTTTTCTCTACAGTAACTGCCCAGTTCATTTAAAGATAATAGGCCATGCCCATGACCGGTGAAAAGGGAAAAGGCATTTATCTTGCTGACTTCCTCTGATCGAGTTAAGGGCCATGCACTCTGCTTGATCCATAGGCTCAACTCCACGAAGTGTCTGTGGGCAGTAAAACAGTCAACAACACCTTTGTAACACAAAGATCCATTGTCATTTGTGCTCTGTGATCTCAGCCTTTTGCGAAAACTGTTCCCACTTGTCTTGCTTAACAGTGTAAAAATAACCCAGCTTTCTCCATAGCCCTTTTAGAGGACAAAATTACTGTAATGGAAATAAATGGAAATGCAGTTAGCCTTCTCTAGAATATGGCTTCATATGTTTGATCAAAAATTTCTTGAAATCCAAATACAGACCTGGCCATACTCTATTGCATCATATTTTGTTAGCTAGAGAACTACTAACATTTATAATAAATACATTTAAAAAATAAATAAAAATGAAGGGATGAGAAGGAAGAAGCCACAGAATTATTCACTGAGGCAAATGTCTTACAGAGAGGAAGGTAAATTTAGAGCATTGTCTTGCTTATCTTCACAACAGGGAAACTGAAATTGAATTGTTTAAAGTGTCTTATGCATCAATGTATCTTCACAGAAAGAAACTACTATAAGCCATCACTGTAGTCTGCTTGTTCTGAAAGTAAAGAAAAAAGCCAATAGTGATGAAAGTAAAAATTAAGTGCATTCAAATGAGAAGTAAGGGATATGTTTCAGTAATAATGACTGGTGCTCATTGGAACAAGTATTGTTGGAATGGAAAGGTGAGTGTCCATTTTTTGATACTTGAGATGAAGACTGAATGCCTTTCTGCAAGAATTCTGACAAAAACAAGGTATTGGACTCACTACAGAGATCATTATGTGGAATGTAATCCATTGCTTTTTACAGAAATCTAGCCTAAATGATCTGATGCTTTCAGGGCTTTAACTTCATGGAGTTAGGCCCACTCTGTCCTCTGGCCCAATAGTGTGGATGTCAGAATCAGAACAAATTAGATTTATGCTCACCTGCAACAGAGCTGAATCTGGCTCTCAAGAGTTCAGATTACTATGCATACAGTACACAATATTACAATTGTTTGTAGGAAATAAATCTCAGAGGTCCATATGTGTATAAACAAAAAGCTCTAATTGAAACCATCATTGAATGTCCAAGATTATAAACAAAAGCTACATTGTTTTGGTTTTGCATAAAATGAATTATATGGTAAAAGCAATAATTAATGTGTTCTACTGTATGCTGGTAGTGAAGGACCTGGTTTTGTATTTTTAAAAAGAAATGGGCAAACCAGATCTTAACTGAAAAGGAATCTGAGTGTGAGTATGGGTAACATGTTTTTAGAGTCTTT
The DNA here is from genome assembly GCA_013399015.1 of Galbula dea. Classification (NCBI taxonomy): domain Eukaryota; kingdom Metazoa; phylum Chordata; class Aves; order Piciformes; family Galbulidae; genus Galbula; species Galbula dea. The sequence goes on along the minus strand of VWZX01002268.1, from coordinate 783,798 downwards.
TAAAAAAATGATTCTGGTAGTGATGGGAGCGTGCTAGGTGCTGCACAGCCCTAGAAGAAGGCTGCGTCCTGCCCATTTAGTATCTGATTTACTTCAGTTTTATTGCCCATTGTTGGCATTATATCAAACATTTCCTTAGTAGGCCCCAGCACTTATATGAAGCTGTGCCAAGGTTATTCTGTATGTAAACCAGAAAGCGTTTTTCTGCTGCAGGGAAATCACTGAGTTAAGGGAATGATTATTCCATTGTGTTCTGTTGTTGTTAGTTTCTCTTCAACAGATCTGAATTACCCTATCTTAGCTTTATTAGTGTTGTTGCCTGTTGTACTTCATAATCAGAGCAACACAGCAAACAGTTCATTCAGCCTTTGGGAAAATTTCAAACCCAGCATGTAAGCAGATACTGTTGATAAGAAAGGAAACAGAAGAGAAGTTTACTGAGGAAGAATGGGGGAAATGGGGGAATCAAGAATAAGGCAAATAGGTGAAGAAGATTGTTGAGTAAGAAAGTACCGGAGATGTGAGCAGGAAGGAAGTGAATAGTTATGACACATGCAGACTAAATCCCAAAAGGCCAAATTGTGATCTGCCAGGAGAAGAAGAGAGAAGAACAGAGCAGCAAAATGAGCAATCAAATGCATTAAGTAGATAACTGAAAATAAATTATAAAAGCAAGGCACATTTATACTGCACCTACCAACTTGTATGAGAACCAAAATGTGGGTATGTTGCTGGAGGAACTGAGAATAAAAGTAATGATTTTTATTTTTATCTTGATACATCAGTTATGATAGAAAACAGTGTAAAAGGAAAATTCACTGCTGTTTTAATGAGTACAGTGTTGATAGGTGACATAATAGCTCCAAGGACTTGATGAAGTCCTTATCTGCAAAAGATCAAAAATTCCTTCTGTAACTGTGTTGGTGAAATGGGCCATGCATCTTGACTGGCTTGAGAGCAGCTCTGAAGAAAGGGACTTTGGGGTGCTGGTGGATGAGAAGATCCAACATGAATCGGGCCAATGTGTGCTTGTAGCCCAGAGGGCCAACTGTATCCTGGGCTGCATCAAGAGGAGCGTGGCCAGCATGTGGAGGGAGATGATTCTCCCCCTCTACTCTGCACTCGTGAGAACCCACCTCGAGTAACACATCCAGTTCTGGAGCCCCTATTAGGAGAAAGACATGGATGCACCAGAATGTGTCCAGAGGAGGGCCATGAGAATGATCAGAGGACTGGAGCACCTCTCCTGCAAGGACAGACTGAGAGAGTTGGGGTTATTCAGTCTGAAGAAGAGAAGGCTCTGAGGAGACCTTATTGTGGCCTTCCAGTATCTAAAGGGGGCCTACAGGAAAGCTGGTGAGGGACTTTTTAGGATGTTGGGTACTGATAGGACTAGGGGGAATGGATACAAACTAGAGGAGGGTAGATTTAGATTGGACATTGGGAGGGACTTTACTGTTAGGGTGGTGAGACAGTGGAACAGGTTGCCCAGAGAGGTTGTGGGAGCCCCATCCCTGGAAGATTTTAGGGCGAGGATGGATGGGCAAACTAATCTAGTGGGAGGTGTCCCTGCCTATGGCAGAGGGTTGGAACTAGGTGATCTTTAAGGTCCCTTCCAACTCTGACAATTCTGTGTTTCTGTGATCTTAGATCTAGTTTGTAGACTTATGTTTGTAACAAACAGCTAAAAAATAGTGATTTAGAGAAGATATTGCTAAAGCCTGATTCATTTTGGAATAGTTAACTGAAGAGAAAAAAAAAGTTTAAAAAAGTGCATACGTTTTCCCTACAGGGACAGCATTAAATTAGATTGCTTAAAAAGTCACAACTGTCCCTCAATATGGAAACAGCAGAAATCCAACCTTAGTTCTGACTCAGATCTGTGGAGTGATTTTCAGGTAGCAAAGCTGCTGTCATTTACAAGTCTGAATGCCAAGCTCCCCATGTCTGTCTCACCGCTTCAAGGGAACTTTCGAGTGAAAGCACTGCAGAAGGCAGAATATGGACCAGTAAATCAACTGGTCTGCTTATTTCACTACATAGTGATGAACTCTGTAGCCCTGAAATAATAACACTGATCTTCATTGGCTACATTAGTGTGTTTGTGACAAAGTATACATTTGCAGATGATAAGCACCTTATAAAAAGCCTAATTTTAAGATTAAGAACTCCACCCTCTTTCAGACTCCCCTTGAATGTCACCTCAGGGAGTTGCAGTTCTCATTTTCTTGTGCTCACTCTGCCTTTATCATTTTCAAATAATGTGAAGAAGATTTTCTTCTGTATGAAAGTCCTGCACAAATGCCATGGGCTTCAGCTCAGTTTGCTGAAGTCCCCCAAAGTTGAGAAGCTGAGCTAAGATAGCCCAACCTGCAGGATGTGCCAAAAATAACCACAAGAAAAGCTTTCCTACAGGCTATCAGAGCTCCTCTTTATGACCACAAGTTAGAACCAGAAATTAGAGAGAAAGACAGAGAGATAATAGGAACAACCCTTTAAAATGACTGCTTCTTTTTGAACCTCAACTAAAAATTCATTTTAGGTTTAGTTCCAGTTTTGGTTGAAACTTTAGTTGACTTTTGTTTATCCAAAAGACTTCAACTATCATAGAATATAACTGAATTAAATTCCAGGTCATATTACTTGGTGTCATTTACTGTGCATGTGGTTTTGATGGATTTTACTTAGTAAAGCACTGTATGTCTTTTTCCTAGCATTAACTAATCCTCACAACATCCCTGTGAGGCTGATAAGTAATATCCTCATTTTACAGTATAAAAAAAGAGATAGAAAGGTTAAGTGACCTGCCAAAGTACACAAAATATAATCAGTATCAGAACTGGCAGTAATACTTCAGAGTTCCTAGTTACTAATCCTGCCTCGGAAAATATATAGGATATTCATTGTGTATGTACCTGTGCTTTCATTCAGTAGAACTCTTTTCCTGTGTGTAAATCTCTGTTTCTATTCAAGGGTTGCATATGACAGACTCAGAAATACATAAATCAATGATCAAATGCAGGTAAAAAAAAGAAAAAAAGCATATTTCAAAAGAAATATCAAAGTCATGGGAAATTTGCTTTGGAGTGAAACAGCTCTGGGTTTACGCAGGCTGATGATTTTCTACATGTTGTTCATCATACTGTCAGCTGATCCTCCTCATTTTTAATAGCTGGCTATGCCCCTTTGTAAGTAGCTTCAGCTAAAAGACATTGAAAGATGACATCTTTCTCTACATAGCATGCATGACTTAGGATATTACCCACAGACAGGTATAATGAAACCCAGCAAGTTCCCAGGTAAATAGTGTGAATTTTGCAGTTAACACTCATAGAAGGTAACCCTGTCCACGAGGTAGCTTCAAAAAAGATGTAGACTGCTTCTTGTTTCCTAGCAGATGCTGTGAGTGAACCTAATTCCATGTTGTATTGACTATTAAACTTGTGGTGGAACTACCCACCTGCTCTCGTACTGTTTTCCATGACACTGAAGCCACTTGAAGAAACTTCCATTCCAAGTACTTACTCCACAGTAAGTGGAGTCCTGCCTCTCCTGCACTGTGGCAACCTAACATATTTTAAGGCTTTGTTGTGAATTGGATCCTTGAAATTATCAGGGCAAAAAATAAACCTCCCCTCTTCCTCAACCCAGAGAACCACCACCAGCAATCCTTTAATTATTCTGAAGGTGGATCATTTTGGTGATGCAGGTAGAGTGTGGACCTAACACCCAACAGATGATAACTAGGGAGCAGCAGACTACAGACTATAGGAGAAACAGGACAGTCAGAGCTTTATATGGCAAGGAAAGAAGGGGAAGAGGAATTAAAACTTTTTAGTTTTTAGCTAAATAATAACTGGAGCTTCAGGAGATACTTCATGATGATACAAATTCAATTTAAATTTTTACAGTACCCCACAAATTGTCCTTTGCAGCTTTGGGTCTTATCAGCCCTATTTCAGCACAGCTCAGGAGGTGAAGTCTTTCCAGTAACAGAATCCTAAAAAGATAAATCCTGAACTGGTGGAGCAATAGGTACTTACTGGTAAGCAAGTGGCTAGAGCCACTGACTTTCTGTGGTTAAAGCTAGGTGTGCATTTAGGTACTTAAAGGATTGTTTTGGCTCCATGGTCTTCTGCATTTTTTCAGAAACTCAGTGTAACTTTTGGTTTATGAAGCAATATTTTAAATACTAAGACTTATTTCCTGCCTTTAGCATTTGTGCAAGTCTAATTTTAGACCTTGACCACTTAACTGCTGCCTTGATGGCTTTCCTTTTAATAGAACATAGAAACAGCATGAGTTTTATTTTCTGAATAATCAAAGCACTGCACCTTCTGACAGAAAGAGTGTTGAGTCTGCAGTAGGCCAAATGCGTCCCTCTGATTGTCCATCTGCTGAATTTCACAGCCAGGAGGAGTTTCATCAACTATTGGTAAACTATGTTTTACAAACAGAAACCCTTTCTTTTTTCCAAATGCTGACCTGATCAATAGACATTTGAAGCAAATGAAAAAAATTGCTATTGCCTTTAGTAGACCCTATGTAAAGGCCTAACCAAATATGCCCCTTTTGGTGGAGAAAAAAAAGCGTAAAGTCAAAATATTGCAAATTAGGGAATACTGCTTGGTTACAGAAACAAGTCTCTTTCCAGTTAGAGATCAGGAGTTACGCTTTTTTAATAATGGATGCCTCTTTTAAAAATCAGAAATAATGATAGTGATTACTTAACAGTAGGAAGTAAAACATGCATTTAAAATCAACCTGACAGGGCATTTTTGTGTCATACTGACTAATGTGTACAGTCCACTCTTGTAAAAATTCAAGGAAGCTTATCTGAATTGTAAATTGGCAACACATTCATGCTGCAGTCTTATTGTGTGATAGTGTGACAAATTACAAATGGAATATTGGCCAGGCTTCCATCTCTGCCATTTCTTTTCTATTTTCTGCAGCTATTATCATTAATCTGTTTTACAGAAGCTCTATAGCGGATGGTTCTGGACATGGAAAGTACATTTAAGTTTCATTGTTGGCTATAGCGGGACTCTGTGTGGCTTCAGTGACCTGTGACTTCTTCTATTGGTTGTAGTTCAGTACAGTTGCTACTAGTTTTGTGTCCTGCTGTGTGTGGACTTAAGAGATTCTGGCATACTTTATTCCTGACAGCTCATTTCATAAGTATTGGATTACAGAGCTTTTGCTAAATTTTGTTGAGAATATTTTAAGAAATAGTGCTGGAATATGGTCCTTTAAAAGCATAAAAAAATATATATACAAGTAAATGGGAAAGATTCTCATTATCAGAAGGGAAGTGAATTCTCCTTTTTAAGTCCTGAGTGAATTTGCAAGAATGTTGGAGATGATAAAATGTAGTGATGTCATGTGCTACACAAGGCATTGTTTAATTCCTTTGCAATTTAAGATTCAGTGTTTTATCCAATGGGAAAGAGCATGCGAGTTACTCCAATATATCTTTGTTCCTGCAAACACAGGCATAGTGATAGAGGGGGTGTTCTTCTGGGTTGATTGTGCTGGTGCAAAGATCAGACAAACAGCAAATGGTGCTCAGGATGCAGTTTAAGGAGAGACTCGGACGGTGTGTGATGGTGTAGTAAGTGACAGAGAGAAGGCAAGACAGAAGGAGAGGTTAATTTTGAAAGAATATTAAGAGACCAAATTGATTACTGACAGCAGCTCTGTCTGCTTCTACATTTTGTATTAGTTGATTTTACTTTCACCCTCTTAGGGATGATCTCCTACTATCAGATATTTCCTACCAGAGTGCAAATTTATGCCAACTCACTGCAGTTTTGCAATATGCTCTGTGAATCATGAAGTAAAAAAGCTTCTGGCTATTTCTGGTTTAAATTTCTTTTGTTGTATGTACTTCTAATAGTATTATTTCTTCTGCATTTCTCTTGCACTTTGCAAGCTGTTCAGCCCCAAGGTTTTGTGCCTTTATGTATTCTCTCAGGCTTCTGATTTGGGATTTGTGGACTCTGAAATCCATGCCGTGGTTTTACTTATAAGCAAAGATACTTTCTTTTTTTGTCTTTTTGCATAATGTGTTCACTTCTGTCAGCTGATAGAGCAGAAAACATAGGTCTGAACTGCCCCATTCAATATTAGGCATTTAACTAGTGTAATTGGTCTGGGCTCCTCTTGTTTTCAGTTGAAGGATGGTAGGTGGTACTTTCAGGAAGGGTGCTCACCTGCCTGGTGTCTGAATCAAGGTCTAAAATTTCTTCTCATTCCTCAGTGGCCATAGTACCTGGGAAGGCCATATCACTAGAATTTGGTGGGATGAATGTAGCTCAGCATACAACCATAAAGTGCATACATGCTTAACACCCAAACTATCATTTAACAAATGTTACTTCTCCCTCAGATGCCACATACACTGGTCAGTAAGACCAGTGGGAGCAGAAGAACTGAAAGGGTGGTAAATTTCATGTTTTGCTCTTGTCTTCATATAGTTGTGTGATTCTGAGTCATTTGGTTTGCTTGTGCATCACTTTATCCAGCTAGAAACTGAATGCTTTCCTTGCAGTTCTTCCAGACTTTCCATTCTAGCATGGAAAGCATCAAAGTAATACAAAATATTTTTTTATAGCCTCACAAATGAAAACTGCCATGGCCTTGGAGGCCTGCTAATTTATACAAGCTGAGGATGTAGCCTAGCGCAGTCCAGTGTAGCTTAATTTGCAGAGAATCAATGTTTAGTAGTTATTTTCATTTGACTAGGCTCTCTCTTGAAATTTTTGCATGTTTGCTTGTCACTCTTCCAAGATTTCTACTGTTTTGGGTTTTTTTTCTGTGCTTATTGAACAAAGACAAGGAAGTATCTAATAGGCTAAAGTGAAGTCTAGTATCATGGTTCAGTGGACTAATCCTTTAATCTGTGAGATACTAAGATCAAGTGGACTCAGTTTCAAGTCCTGCCACTATTAATGTAACCATTAGTAATGTTGCAGGTACTGAGAGCCTGGAGTCTGCAGGTGTTTGCTGTTGAGGAAACAAGTAGCACCTTTGCCTTCCCGTAAAGCAGTCTTTAATGTAAAAAGACATCTTCCTGAGTTAAGGCATCTCCATTAAAATAATCCTACCCCAGCAGATCATGGAGTTGATCTTTACTAAGGTTCCAGGAGACGTAATTCTGCAGCCAGTATAAGAATGACTGATCCAGCTCAGTGTGGCAATTTCATGTATAATTCTAATACTGCAATTGGATACACTTGGGCTTGTGGAGTTTGCTAAATGTTCACTTTAAGAGAGTCTCTTAGGTCACCTTTTAAATAAACTTATGTCAGGGTTGTTCCAAAATTAATTGACTGATCAGTTTCACAGCATGCCAGATAGACAAAAAGTAGACTCCTAAAATATTACAGATACCTGTATTGGAGCTTAAAAACTGGCAACAGAAACCTAAGAAATACTAGCTTCTTCTGTAAATTCCTTAGAATTTGTGCTTGCTAGACCCTATTTTTGCCTTCTTTAAATAACATTTTTTTCTAATTAGTGACAAAAGTGTGTGAATATATGAGTGCTTGCATGTATGTATTTAAACATACATTTAAATATTTAGTGCTTGAATCTGTTGCTTTTCTGTGTCGTGTCACTGTTGACACATGCAGACTTCAGTGGTTTTTTGCATGTATGTAGCATGTGTGTGCAGTAAGATAACTTCATGAAGTCTACATAATGGAAAACATTAGCTTTTGATAGTTTGTTGGGTTTTCTTCTGAGTCCTTTGCGAGGTTTCCCAAATAATTGTTTGGCTATTCACAATTCTCGTTTGGATGCAATAATACTTACCTTTTTAGTGATATATGATATTATTTCCTTTGGGGAAAAGATATATTTGAAATACTTTGAAAAGAAACAAACAAGAAGACTTGTAATTAAGTGTTGGTATTTAAATGGAATTGTTTTCAACCACTGGCAGTCTGTCCTTCTCAGCCTTTAGGAGACTGCTGCACATGATGAAAAGTTTAACTTGTCAAGTATAAATTTAGATGTAGAGTCCGGAATATCAAACTCCAGGAGTGATAATTATCAGCACCTGGAAATAATTTGTACCAGAGAGTTAAGAAACAAGTTCTTCCTTTCTACAGCTGGGGGGGTTTTAACCTCCCAAACACTGGAATACTCCCTGGAGCTCACAGTGACATGGTTGGTGGTTCATTCCCACTAGTAAACATGGCACCAAGCAACTCCATTGAAGATTAGAAGATGAGCATTAGCTTTGTGAAATAGGATTAAGAATAAGCTGAGAACAAATGATCAGCTAATGTATGCAGTTCATAAGTAACGCTGTACACGCAGGCTCCAATGCGGAGCCCATTGAAGGTGATGGAATTGCCTTCCACCAGTTTTCAATAGCTGCTGGCTCAGGCTCAGATTCTGGTTTTCATTTAATTTGATAGCATTCATTCTCCAGAACTACTGAAACTGTATAATTGGATAAAAGTTGCTCCTCCTCCAAAGTGTAGAATAGTAGGATGATGTGCTGGGAACTCTACAAAGACAAGAATTAATTTTTATTCTTCTGACCTGTAGGCAGGCTGCCTCTGAAGCACACTCTTCTCCTTTCTCCTTACCTGTGTGCAGATCCATTTAAAAAATTTCTCCAGTATCTACAAGGCTGCATCATTACTGCCTTGTTAAATGTATTTTTTCCCTACTGTTTAAGATTTGTTTAGGCAGAACATGACGTTACCAGAACAGAGTGTACATGCACTTTTTCTTGGTGAGGCCAACAACATTGCAGCACATACAGACAAGAAATACTGTTCAAAGGCATTTGGTTTTAAAATTGCACAAAACAGGTAGTGTCTGTAACTGGGAAATGGAGCAAAAATGTAGTAAAGATTCATGTATACGTCATTCATGTAAGCTAAATATTTAGCAGATATTGTAGGAAGTGTTGTATAACTTTTATAAAGTTCTATGCAATGCAACAAGTAACATGTTAATAGTATTTTTAATTATTTAGTAACACTTTATAAACAATTTATGAAAGGATTCTAAAGTGATGAACAAACAAGATTCCACGACAAGATAAGTATTTTAGGTAAGATTTTTTTTTTTAATGGAAGTAGGTAGCAAAAGAAACAAATATTGAAGGAGGAAAATACAATCTATCTCTAGAATAGTGCTTGTCAGTGCTTGGTTGAGGGTAGATGAATTAATCCAATATTTCATTCTGTGAGAATGATGAGTTACGTAGAATAACTAAATTATGGGCTTTTAATTGTTACTTTCTTTAGTCTATTATATGAACATTTACTATAATTACATTTATTAGATAGTATAGATTTAGCTTAGTCTAGGATGTATATAATGGAAATATAATTATAGTCAAGAAAAATGGATATTAAAATTATGTAATTTTCTTTTATTGTACAAAATGTTTCTGCAATTAAATTCTACTGAAATTATTTGAGTTTAGAATTTCATCAGTTTTAATGAGTCTGAGTTATTAAACATCTGCCAGATTAGGACCATCGTATATAATTTCAGAAACAGAGCCATAAACATCAGAGGAACAACTCATTTGAAAACAGTTTTTCATATGCTAAAGTATTTGGATGAACAGGCATTATAGAGAGCTTGTAAATTTAGATACCTGAGCTTCAGAAGCGTTGAGTACTACGATCATGTAATGGTAGATATGCACTGTATTTTACAGCTCTCATTAAATTGTTACTGTGAAGTAATTGGAAAAAGGTGGCATGTAGAAATGACTTTTCTTCACAAGATGTCTTTTTTCTTTTCATGTGATTTGGTCCAAATTAATTTGGGATTGTATGGCTTGGACAGTTTCTGAAATATTTCTGTTGTTAATTTGCCAAACACATCACCCTCCTTTTTTTCTTTTTTTCTTTTCTCTTTTTTTTTTGTCTTTTTTTTTTTTTTTAAAGGGGAAAAAAGTGGAGGAAAATAAAAAGGGGGGTGGTGGGAAGACATGAATGAGAGATTGAATTTGGGAGTGATCTTTCTCTTGTTACATGATGTGAAGCATGTGTGGAAAATGTTTTCATCTTCAGAAGTCATTTGCCCCATGCAGAGAGTGCTTGAAATGAAAATAACTTTCCAAATTAAAATAGAATGTGTAGGGTTTTTTTATTTACAGACACACAGAGACATAGTCACTCCTATATGCACAGAGCAATACTTGCTACGGAATGCATTTCATTTGATCTTCTATTCTTGACAAATGTCACATAAGATACTATTCCATAAACTTTAATGCTGAATTACTTTATTTCATCAAAAACATTTGTACTTTTATTCCACTTTATGAATTCATATTTGTTTGCTTTATGTGGATTGTATATTTCATGAACATTCAAGTTCAATCTCAAGTCCTCCACCTCCAGTGTCATGTTAAAATGTAACATGGAACTGACTGGGTGACCCTCCTCCTCCATGGAGTCACAATTACTGTCTTTTTCAATCAGTGTTAGTAATTCCATCTTGAATTTTCTTTTTAGTCTCATTTTAACTAGCATTTCTTACATCTGTTTGAATCATTTTTTGTTAGTATTATTTGTAAAACTTGAGAACTAAATAGTTTCAGCCAAAAGTTTTAGCATCCGGTCAATGGGACTGGGAGCTTGGATGCCTCATGTCACACATTTCCAGGCTGGGTTTTCTGGCTGGACAAGATATTTCCTTCCAGAATCACTGAGATGCGTCAGGGGACCAATAGTTCTGCTATTTTTAGAAGCCACTTAGTGCCTGTGGTAGTCCACTGACAAATGGCCTTCTTTGCTATTTTCAGCTGGCTCTGCTTCTTTAATTAATCTTGCCCTAATGTCACACCTCAACTTCTGCAATTGTTCTTAGGCTTTCCACTTTCCAGAGAAGCTTATTTGTGTGACAGTCTGGCTGCTGGTATTCACTGTGTGCCATTTCCACTGCTTTAATTGCACAGGCTTCCTATCTCTGTCTGTCCAGGCTCTCATTGACTTTGTAATGAAAAAAAAAAAAAAAGAAAAAAGATAAAAAGTTACTTTGATAAATACTGAGTGTAAAAGATAGCATTCAGTGAAACAAAATGTTCCTAGATTTCCTTACATGCTTACATATCTAATATGATGTAGAGAATTCTCTGTTTTGTAGTTACTGCATTTAGGTTTTTACCAACAAAGCTGTAGATTTCTTCCTAAAGCAAAGTTTAATACATAAAAAGTAAATAAAATGGTATATGGTTATTATCTTGTAACCCTATCAAATCTGGCTGAAGGTTCAGGTTTTCTGTACAGAGCAAGGAGATAACTTCAAAAGCTCAAATAGTTTGTAGTTGGGAGAAGCAGTCAACTGAGAGAACTTAAAGATCAAAGCCAGAATATCTGATTTTAATGATGCAGAACATATGCTTCACCAAAAACCTTTTGGATTAAAAAAGTTAATGTAATCAAAGAGAACTGAACTCTTTGTTTGGATCTAAGAGCTGTGTGCTAAAGCACTCGGCACAGTAACTTATAGTGTGGTGTTACTGTAGTAGAGTATTAGATGTGAGTTAGCGCAGAGTTAAGAGACTAGTGAACCTGGCACTAAGAAATTTTTATTTTGAGGATCTAAACTATTTTTGTTGAAGAGCTCTAGGAACCTTGGATAGGACTGTTTTTGATGAACAGACTGCAGATGCAGATAGACATAAAAAGCAAGATTGTTCTCTGGGAACTTGATTAGCCTTATTCAATAACTGAGAATCCAGGAAGTTCCTCTGGAGAGTTTTTGATTTACAGTGAATGCAAGAAAGGACCAGATAAAGGAACACAGACATATCTGCAAGAGGGAAAAAAATGCCCCAAGGGTGGAAAAGTTTCCTTTCATTGCAGTTTGATAAAGGGAGGTAATGTAGTCCCTATGCCTGGACAGAACAGTGTTGATAACATCAAGTTCATGGATGAAAAAAAGATATTAACTGAATTATGAGCTTTAAGAGGAAAAAAATTACTGGACAAGGAAAAGAGCTGAGAAGTCTGTTTTGCAGTAGCTCTTCAAAAGACCTGTGCAGTCAGTGGAAGCTTTTCCACTGGAGCATATCACAATAATACATACAGTGTTTTGGGTTTATGTGTACCAAACTATATATATTTATCTATATAAAAGCATTTTATGCATATCTTCAGCATTATTTGGTTTGCTCTTTTTAAACATAGTCTGGAAGCACCAAATTGGTCAGACTTGTCACTTGCCATAAACAACCAACCCTTACCAATGTAAGAATTTACTTTTTTTTTCCCTCACTATGACTGGCATCTCTTTTCTGACAGCTCTTGTTTCTTATGACATTGCTGTTTTACTCTTTTTGTCTGTCAATGTATTTCACTGTTTCTGACATGTTTTTTGGAAGGTCTTAAGGGAAAAAAGGACTGCTCCCTTTCCTTTCCTAAAGTTTATAGAGGTGACTCTTTAGGTTGATCTCCTATCTCTCTCTCGACCCTCCCCATTGTTAAATTTTGACCAAGACCAGTCCCAGAGTAGTGTAAAAGGCCAGAGCTCTGTTTGCTTTGACAGAACTAGACTCTCAAAGTCTTAAGTAACTGGATATAATCAGGATAGTTTTACCGACGCATTTTGTAGATGCAAGTTGAATTCCAGATAGTCTGCAGGAGAAGTGTTTTCCCCCTGTGATGTGACTTAAGAAGTAGCAAAACCACCATGAGCCTCTCTTCGCATTCACTGAGTTATCCTTCATCTGATTTTATGAGCTATTGTTGCCTTGAACTAACCTGGGCTGTGAACAAGCTGAAGCAAGGGGAAAAGATCCCTTTGATCTTTCGCAGCTGCAATCCCTGCGTCTGTGACTGTGCTCAGGATGAGAGATAGCTGAATTTCTGGATTCAGGCACCAGACATGTTTCAGAAGCAGGCCCAGTTTGCAAGGATAACCTTGGTGTTACTCCTCTCCTTCTGCTCTTCATTGCTGGTGTTATTGCAACTGAGTTGGATTAATAGGCAGCTGAGAGCAAAGTACCCACTCTGCTATAGGTGCTACCTTCTACCTGCTCTTTTCTGTGACTATACTTGATAAATTGTTGGGAGAACAGTGTATTACAGTCTGTGGAATGCCATCAGCTCTGGAATATATACTATATATATGTAGAACTCTTGACAGCCCTTGTTAGAGAGCAGAGCTGTGCTATAAGAATGTGGTGAACTCTTTTCTACCCGTGGAAGAGTTTTTAAGCATCAAATGAGTGGCACTCATAGTGTGACAGAGCAAGTCATAGCTTTTGATGGAATTGCTGTTAAGAGAGATGATATTGTCTTGCATTCTGGATCACTGGAAAAAGTCCAGTTGCAAGTGTCACAATACTTCACTGGCTAACCATTGTAGTGGTAGATTTCCAGTGACTGCTCAGTCAAGCTGTCATGACAAGTTCCTGTCACTCAGGGGAACTAATGTCATCAGCTTGTGTATCTTCGCCTCTAAGGCCTTCTAGAGTCACAATGGAGTCGCTTCTGAAGTCCCAGTGACATTTACCACATCTTTATAGTCACTTTTTGATGATGTATAAAAATAGTTTGACTGCAGGAGGCTGGATGCTCGGATTGCTATGAGTTTTCTGGCTCACATCTCCCTTAAGGTTAGAAGTCAGAGTCTACCTTTCCAGGATGCCCACCAGCAGTTTCTTCAGTCTCTAAGTAATTGCTGACCAGTGAGTATATTTAATACATGTTTCTTATCTGAAAGCAAATGCCAAGCTTTTGACAGATAATACTGGAATTAAAGGGTAGATATTCAAAAGCACAAAGGAGACCTGTGCCACTGAAGTAACACATTTTCTAAATTGTGAGTTTATTCAGCAACTGTAAAGGTGTGATTGCATCTCAGGTGTCCCTGTACAAAACTAGCTGTGTACCCATGTTACTCTTGCTCATTTTTGTCTGGGATGGCTGTGCCAGGTTAGCACCCCAAGCTGTGGGCAGACTTGCTCCTCCTTGGTGAAGTCTGTTACGCTGCAGCCACCTTTCTTAGACCTTGATTCTCCAGTCTGTGAATTTAAAACTTACTCATATTTGTCAGCATGGGCCATACCAACACTACCCACACTATGGATTGTAGCATGGACTTAAATGTACTTGTGAGTTTATATCTGCTTACTCCAATGGATCCTACTGAGTATTCAATATCCCCTTATTTAGTCACCTGCCTGTAGTATAAATGTGATTTAAGTGCAGTGGAATAAAAATAGCAAGATACTACTCAATGAAAATTGAAGAGGAAATCATAAATATTCATGAAATTTAGCATCGAATTTGTGAGACTCTATTGGTTAAAGAGATATTGGGTAGCACATCAGATAAGGTAGTGAATCCAAAATATGATTGTCAGTAGGAATCAGTGCATTGTTTCACTGCTGAAACAGTATTTTTGCTGCTTATTAGTTACTTTGTTTAATTGAAAATATATATAGACATAGGGGTAAATTTACTGCAATTACCAATGAATCCACACAAGCTGTCTCATAAGAATATGAAAGGAGTCCAATTCCTTACAACAGTGAAATAGCAGAAGCCAAATTAATCAGTGGTTCTTTGCAGATTTTGGACCAGAAGTGGCATGCAACCAAACTACCCTCAGAAGATGTCTAAAACAGCTCAGAAATGATTTAATGGGCACCTGGTCACAGATCTGTTTCTGCCAGACATACTGTCAGCAATGGTACATCCCAAAATGGCCCTACAGGGTCTGAAATGTAAGGAACATGCACAAAAGTTCTTCTTTTTAGATTTGGAGAGCTTCTAAAAGAAACAAGAAAAACCCCAAGGCCAGAAAAAAGTCTGCTATGTAGCCTTCCTAATCTCTGACTTCCCTGTTAGTCATGCTGGCAAGTACCTACACTCTTTGCTGTCGATTGGGTCAATATTTCATAATTTCTCTGATATTTATGTCAAGTCAGGCTATACTTTGTTTATCTTGATATCACTTTATTCTCACAGGGACTTGAGATGTTGCAAAAGATCAGTAAGAGCTCTTTCTACTGGCTGGGGATGGTCACAAGTGTTCAGCTAAAGCCATCAGAAATCATGGTCATGTTTGACCCCTGCAATGGAAACTGCTAAAAAGATCACTTGGTTTTGCTCTGCCATTTCTGAATGTTTCTCCTGGTTCTGCTGGACAATGATTTCATTCTCAGCTTCGTGCTGTTTAATGTAAAGTTGCATGCTAGTAAATTTAGCACCCAGGTTACTGACTTTACCCAGATGATGGAAACCTGCCTAGGTTGACCAGTCAGGAATGTTACTAGTATTGTTGTTTCTGGCCAGGTTTCACTTGGAATGGAGTGTGATGAAGTAGCTCTGATTTTCGTGCATAATTTCTTTCTGCTGTAATTAGGTCTGATTGTGCTGAGTTTTGTACATATGGTTAGGACCATGTGTAAGGTCACTGGCATTTCAGTAGCTCTGGCTAATTGAAGTTTTAAAGAAAATATTCAGAAACCTGAATTTATGTAATTATCTAGAGCTAAGAATATTTCTGTTTGGTTCTCTATGAGGTTTCTCCTGTGGTGAGACTTCAGTGAGGTCAGTTTTTCATTTCTGGTAGGAACCTCTACAGAAAAAAATCCTTAAATATGAGAAATATTTATAGATAATAGACTGAAAGAAGAATTTCTCATATTTCTTGTCTTTGCTTAATACTTAGAAATGTAAATAATCCTTACTTAAACATATAAGAGTTGCCATAATTCTGCCCATCCTAGATATATTTTAATACATTAATAATAATTAATTAGTTATGACTTCCTTACTGTTTATTTCCGACACTTTGACACATTTCAGGTATTATACATCCTACTTGACTTCTTTATCAACACCTTTTTTCCATTGCTAACCTATCTTCATGACAATAGCAGATGTGAAATACTTTAGGATGGAACTTATCTTGCCTGGTAATAGTGTCCTGATTTTAGTAGCAGAAGTGTGATTTTAGCGAGTTAAATAGGTCCATTCAATGATAAATAGATAAGAGTGGGCATCTTTAGAAGATGATGCTACTCCAGGGTAGGTGGTATATTTGATCCTCTCCACTGACTATGGAGGAAAGCATAGGTTCTCAGTGTATGATCTATGAAAGCTATGATCTCTGATAGGTAGAAATCTAAAAAGAAGCAATACATGCAAATTAAAAAGTAGAAGCAAAATGTATTGTCATAGATAATTGTGATTTATCCTGTATTTATGCATTCTCTTTCCACTCATCCATTTCCTTGAGACTCATGCTAACATACTTGTCCATCAAATGTTTTCTATGACTTAGGGAGACTGGTCTCTGTGCATTCTATTCTGCCTCCAAATTACAAAAGGCTGAGGCACAGAGAAGTTGTTGCTTTGCATTTCCATGATTTAGGTTTAGAGCAGGAAATAGAATTTTTTTTGTCTGTTATGGCAAGCTATAGGAGGCATAGAACTGACTATTGCATCATTCAGATAGAAAACACTTACTTTGGTTTAGCAGTGTCCAGCATTTCCTCTAAATAAGCACAATACTTCACACGAAACCCATGGTAAGCTGGCTGCATGGAAAAGCTCACGTAGCTTTTAGTTTTTGTGAAAGGCAGGTTGAGAAGTATGAGAAAGAGAGGAAAGGGATATTGTAATTTCTTTTTCCCCCTGAACCCTTTACAAATGATTTCCTGGTAACACAAGCCCTTGGTGTGGCAGATGGATTTTGTAGACTTAATAGCAAAAATATTCTAGAAAATTTTCCCGAAAGTTTCCAAAACCCATTTCCTTCTCTTTATTGTTCTGATGTCTACTACAAGGGTATGTCATAAATAAATATAGCAGGAATATTTCTATATGTAAGTAGCAAAACTGATTTTACTTTTCCCTTTCACAGAGGAATAAGTAAAGGTATTTAGGAGTGAATTTAACTGCAAATATCAAGAGGTTACTGTAAAGGAAAATGCTGTATTGCCACAACAGGATGGGCTACATGACCAGACTGCACTTCCTGGTCTGCCATCTGTGATTCCTTGGGACACTGAGAAATGATGCTGGGGATAGGGGTGGAAGAAATCGCTCAACACATTTTGATGTGATTGCATTAAGACAGTGAATACAGAGTTCCTTTGCTGTTTCCCAGCTGCTGTTCGCATGATGCTAGGAGCAGAATGCTTCCCTGCATCATTTGTAGCACAGACTCACAGGAGAAGAAGTAAACAGAGCATGGTCCATTTCGATGGTCCATGTTTATGTTCTGTCTTGGTTGGGAATATCTCAGCCAGGAGCCTGAGTAACCTAGAAAAACTGAGTACATGGGATGTCTACTTCAGAATAAAGAAATAAACAGATTATGTGGCTGATATTTTTTCTAAACTGTGGCTTTTGTATTTCAGAGTACTCTTCCTTTTACTTTTGCTTTGGATTGATTTTTCAGGAAAAGTGAGAATCCAGAGCTCCTAGTGTCTTCACACGAAGTTGGGGGCATTTATCCTCTTTGCAGAACTGGTCTTAAAGCGGTAAATATTATGACCAATATTTACAATATTGGATGAATCCAAAAGCAATATTCTATTTCATATTACACCAGCAAGAATTTGAACTCCAGTTCCTGCTGATCTTTCTTGTTCTAACTGATATAAAATTTCCTCTTTTCTTCTGGAGTTACAATTTTTTTACCGCTTCAGTGGTTTACTCTTGGTTGTAGACTTGGGTCAGCTGTTGGTTATCAAATCCTTTGTGTATGCATAGAGTCAGTAAAGGATTACAGGTTTGCCTGTGGTCTCTGTTCATGCACCAGAGATAACATGCTTGTGGGTCTTTCAGGTGGTAATCAACAGCTTGTGTAAGTGCTTGAATATGAAACAATACTGTTGTAAAGAAGAGTAAAATGCAGGTAAATCCAGCCTCTTGACTTTGTGTTACTACTACTGAGAGAAAAGCTTTCTCCTACAAAACCTATTTTAAGAATAAAGTTTCCTATATTTTACTGTCTGCAGCTGTGGGCTAAGGGTATCAGTTATGATTGGTCTGAAAACACCAGGCAGAAGCATTCATAACGTTCCTTGAAACCAAAGTCACCTAAAGAAGTTGCCATCCTAAAAGGGCTATTGTTAGTTTGAAGGAGGGATTACAGTACATCCTTTGCACCAGAGCATTCCTTCCCCCACCTGACTTTGACTCTTCAGTATGGCCTTATCCATCTCTCCTTGTAATCAGTAGAGATTCTCTGTGGCATCTTTTGCAGTTGAATCAGATTTCATGCTCATCTTCCTAATTCACATTCAATCAAAGCAAGTGCAGTGTTTCTTAATTCTGGCTACTAATGATAGCCACTAAATTGCTGTGCAATAATTTTGGCTTTTTGACCCAGTAGCCTACAAGGCATTCTTCAGAACAGAGCAGTTAGGGTTTTTAGCGTGTTACGAAGATAACACAGCAGCTGTATTTGGCAAGGGTGCACTGATTTAAATATCAGTGTCTACCAGACTAGAGGATGTCAAAAATGGGAAATAAGTATGACTGTAATAGATGACTGTGTAAACCATGGCTTATCATGAAACACCCAAGGAAAATACACTGGATCAACAAAGGTTTCATTTGGTTATGTCAGAGAACTAATGCATTTAACTTTCTATATTGCTTTGACCTTGGATTGCATACAGTGTTACTGCTGGGTATGACAGCACCTATCACTTTTCTAAACTGATTGTAATGAGGTAAATTATACAAATGACAGAATATATTTTGCTGTTGCTTTTCATCCATTTATATCTCCTACCTCTGAAGCTTTGATATTATGCAGGTTTGAAATACTATGTCTTCTGATGCCTGCTAGGCATTTCAATTTAGCAGTATTCAAATGGTGGTGAGGTTGTATTTAGAAATCATATATTAATAATAATAACAATAATAATAAACTGTTGGACTATGTGAAGCCCTAGCTGTACTGTGCAGAATAGTCCACTTCTGTCCTGCATTGCAGCCAGAAGAAGAGGTAGTTTTTAATCTCTGCATACCCAGAATAGTGCAGTATTTGCCTCTTTGGAGAGAGGGTGAGATAAATGGAGTGAATTAGAGAGTGCAATGCTGAGCTGATGTACTCACAGATAAATTGAAGCCCTTGTAAAGATCTTTGATAGAAAAGCTTGTCATCTGATTACAGTATTAGTACCACAAGTGGATGGCACTAAAAAAACTTGGGGAAAAGTATTTTTAAAAGCACCCCTTTCATTTACATTTATATCATGGTAATGAAAACTTGACAGTCCAAGAGAAATAATGATGAAAAGGAGTCTGAAACGTGAGAAGAGATTTAAGCAGCTTGCACAGAAGAAAATGCTCCGTTGCCGTTAAGGTGAAGTGGATCTTTTTTTTTCAGAGACTACATAACTGTCTGCTACATCTGCCGATGGCATGTGTAATGCAAAGCTTTCCAGTTATTCAGATACTTGCTGACCTAAGAGAGCAGCTAAGAATATCTACCTAAATGGTAATAAGAACCTTGAAGGTTAATCTACATTAGTGTAGAAAATACTCAAAACTTTGGCAATTTCATTTTGTCTCATTCTGGTTATTAAAACTCAGTAAATCCATGAATTTACAATAGAATTGTTCTCAAGACAAATGACAGAATTTACCAGTAGTTTCTATCAGGCAGATTTGCAGCATTGCTATTATCATAATCTCTGATCAGTTTTCACAGTTATATACAAATATCTATATTTAACCAGGGCTGTTAAGGAATCAAACCCTGATAACAAAGTGGACTGAGGCCAGAAAGTTAAGGAGAGCTTTCTACAGGCTTGGGGCCTGCTTTATGGCCCTCATTGTAATGGAAGTGAGAAAATTTTACCTGGAGACAGTATTAGAGCTTTCAGAATAATTTTCTGGTAAAGTAGCTGAAAGATTAAAAAAATTTTTTTTCTGAATCTATTCCAAAATAATTTTTTAAGACTTAAATATTATCAGAAAACTAAATTATGTAAGTGGTAACACTTGAGACTGTGAAGTTACAAAGTTAATTCATCCCTGCGTCTGGCTCCTGGTTTAGATTGTAAAGTGTTAAGTGAGCTTACAAAGAGCAGATTATTGCCACTCTGTATTCTTGAAAAAATGGGAATTGCAGTGCTACTGCATCAGTATCAAATTTTGAGTGCTAGTTTCAATGCAGTTGGAGATCATTAAAATTGTCAGTTTTTAGAGTTACAGGTATCAAGAGCAGAAGAAAAAAATACTTCTGAATATCACATTATTTGCTGCAAACTTGTTTTCAAAAAACCTCCAAGATCTAAGGATTTTGAATATTTTCTTCATTAAAATTAAGAATTTGTTCCACACTTCCCTCCTTTTCTGGGACAGGCTCTCAGAATGAGACCTGCAGCTTTGTCCCAACTTTAATTACACTGCTGCTTTGTTTTGCATGTTATGTGCAAATCAGCCACTATTTAAAAAATATGCCAATTTGTTCTCCTGTCAGAGTGATGTGTGACTGAGTAGCTGGCCTCCTAAGGGGAATGCTTCCATCACTGGCCAGACTTTAGAATTCTTTGAAAAGAATCCTTCAAGAATATTGGATGGTTCTGTATAATTATTTTTTGCATTAGATGGTTTTTGTAGTTTTGAGAACCCTGTTATGGAATCATTGTATGGTTTCATGTTCTATTTAGAAGACATCAGTAGATGATCTTTCGAGGTCCCTTCCAACTCCTAACATTCTGTGATTCTGTGATTCTGTAGTAATAAAGGGCTAATACAGTGTAACTAGATACATAAGCAGTGTCAGTATCATTGTCATTGGCACTGTAGCAGAATGTGTTAGTTGTGATAATAAGCAACTGCTTGGCTTGTTAGATCGTCTGACACTCCCTTAGCCATTTGATATATCATCTGCTAATAATAATTAATGTACCTTTCACATAAAGTCTGACCTCATAGTTAAATAGTGGAAGGCTGCAGAAAAATGAGTAAGAATGCAGATGTTCAATGGGACATTAGTCTGTACTCATTAAAATGTCATTTATATGATATGAAAGCTTTGGAAATGCAGTTTTTCTAAATATGTTTCCTTTTTCTCTTAATAATTTTGGGTTTATATAAATCGTATTTGCATTGTCAGTGTTAATTTTTAAGGTACCTATAAGCTTAGTAGTGGATTATGGCATTGAAATGGACAGGTAAAGTTTACTGACAGAATGTTTGTCCTGCGAGGGCATTTGTGTCTATTGAATTATTTCCTTACTTATTGCAGGAGAGTTATTATAAGTGTCATTATGATTTTTCCATTATTTTGTGGGGGTTTTGTTTCTGTTAAGAAGTAGTTCTGCTTTGAAGAGCATTGAATTCAATATATCAGTGCAGGGGGAAAGAGAGTCCTTCAGTTATTAAAAATACCAACAAACAAACAGCAACAGCAAAAAAAAAGGCTTAGGAAGAATATTAAATTTTATTTTAAACCACAAAATAATATATCTCTTATTAAACTGAGCATAGAGGTCCAATTGAACTTTGTAGAAATGCCTAGAGAAAACAGAATCAGAATTCATTGTGAATATTTCTATTGCAGAAAATACAAAGACACAGACCTTACAATTATATTCTTGCTATCTAAGAGGATGATCAACCTGAGAATAACTGATGATAAAGATGAGTGCATGGGAGTCTTATATACATGAGAGCAGTTGTGTTTCTAGGTCATTCTATGCTTTAGAAAAGTTGCAGTGAAACTAAAATGTCTGTGGGCCAGATTTTAATCTTAGTTCGTAAACTAGCTGGGTACATCCAGAGCAGTTCAGTTCGTGCAAAATTGCACTTACACAACTGAAACTGCAGTATGACTTTTGTGTTTTATATGTACTTTTCCAAAAGAAATCAGCTATATATGCTATGAGAAATGCAGGGTTAAAGGATCGTACATATTATAAAGTCATTCAGTGTTCTGTTCCCAGAGAATTAGTTACATCCCGTTTCCATTTTGTCAGTGTCATTTCTCATATTAATAGAAAATAGGAGAAACCTCGGGTCTTGGATTGACGTACCCTGCTTCTACATGTCTTTTTTACTACCTATGGCAATTACATGAATTAAATCATTATTTCTTAATATAGAGAAAGATTAAGTAACATACTCAGAGAAAAGCACATTCAATGCCTTCTGTTATTATTATTATAACCTATTCTTTCAGAGATGGCCTATCATCTACTACATGCATGAGGCCATAAGCTGATGGCAAATACGTTCCAGTGAATGTTGGCTCTCACATGAGAAATTTGCTTTAGAAATTATATATATATTTTTTTCGTTTCATTAACATTGGATATAGGACTTTGATTTGTAATGAGATCAAAGGCATGAGAAGTGGTTTACACTGCATAAAGAGTTAAGGGACTTTTGTATGAAGTGCATATTAAAAAAAGTAGTGTCTTCACCTTTAGAAAAATAATGATTGTGCAGTATATGGCTTTCTAAGCAAATTATAAGTTAATATGTCTTTTAGTTGCAGCGAAAGCTAATTAAACTTTGACTTCATATCAGACACTTTTTAAATCTGCCAAAATAAGTGTCACTTACAGAAATACATTAAGTGCTTCCACATAACAATCTAATTAAAAATTAAGAAGTTAGTTGTGAATTTGTCAAAGCTAAGAATGTCATATTCGTGGAGCTCCGTGGTAATATTACGCTTAATCTACCATGTAAAAGGAGAAAAACTGGACTAGAGGGGGTGGCTATTCCAGAAACGTAGTGGCTCTGCATTAAATCTAGGAAAAGCCAGTTTAGAGCTCAATGAAGGTTTGCTTCTGCTTGGAAGTCACTAGTTGCAGGATCAGGAACCAAGAGTTTAACTCTGCTGTATAACTTATCATAACCTCAAGGTCTGAAACTGCATTTTTGATAACCTTCACATTCAAAAAAAGACAGAACAGAGATCTTTGTGAAAAAATCTGTGGCTCAGGAGAAAAAAAAAAAAAATCTAATACTGTGAAGGTGAATAAGTGACGGCACTAGAGCAAGTCCAGTTGAGTGAATGCGTGGCAGAGGAAACCGTAAGCAGTGGATATGGAATTAACTGAGTAGAGTAGACTTCAGTGTATGACTTAATAGAAGGGAATTTCAAGAGTAATAAAAGTCCTTCTTCCAGTAAGAAGTTGACAGCTGAGGGTGTTGTCATCTGAAGAAGTTGGAACTACTTTGTTGAACCGAAGGACTTTCCAAAGCTTTTAATCCATTGTCCAACTATAAAATAAGTATCATTCTTTGTGTGATGAAAGTTGGTGTTTAGGTTCTGTCCTTCTGAGATCAGCTGCAGATTGTGATGGTTTGGACCTGGCTTTCTGCCAAATACCCAAACCCACAGTGTAAGCTTTCTTCCCCCCCTCCCTTCCTTCTCAGAGTAATGAAGAAAACTATAGGACAATTAAAGAGTCCAAAATAATTAAATTATATTAGAGATTAATACATATATCTAAATAATACCATATACAAAGTAGATGGAGCGCCCCAAAACACCCCCCTGGGAGGGGAAGGAGAAGGGGAAAGGGAGAGGGGAAAGGAAAAAGGGACAAGGGAAAAAAGAAAACAGAGGAGAAACCGAAACAGATATGCGAGCTTAAAGAAAATAAATCTCACTACTACTGTTCTCGAAGTGCAGGAACCGCTGCTCCCAATGCCTACAAGGCCTCACTCCCCCACATGGGCAGGACCGATAGCAGAGAAGCTGCGTCTCTGAGTCCACCAGAAGAAAGAGAGCGAGCCGCCTTCTGCTCTCCTTATTTATACTGCTAGTCATGTGAAATTGCATGGAATACTGGGACCTTCTGACCACTTCCCTGGTTACAAGCTGGTTACAAGCTAGCTACCAGGGAAGTGGCCTGGGCAAAACCATTACACAGATGAAGCACTGAGCAGAACTACAGTATGAACTTTTTTTTTTCAACTTAGATCATCATTTTTAGGATTTTTTTTCTATATGTCCTTATAGCATTATTTAGCAAAAGCAGTAATATTATTTTGGACATACAAATCAATTTTGGCTACGTTGAAAAATAAAGTTAGTCCTTCAATATATACTTGTACATATGCACAGGTAAGTTATAGACAGTGAGAATGTACTTCCTAAGATGTATTCTGCTGTTATGTTTCCTCTATTAACTGTTACCAGACCACATAAAAATAAAGCTCACCACAGCAAGGCTTTAGCCTTTAGAACTGGAAGCCTATAAAAGCTATGTAAGTTACAGACTCCTTTGAGGTTGGGTTTGCAGGGCCCGAAGGAGGACCTGTGGCAGTACCATAAGCAGTGCTTTCCTGTGTTGTTGTAAGTGATGCAAGGAGGAGCTACAGATGCAAATGCAAATACTGGGAAATGATCTGGAGCACTGTGAATGAAATGTGCGTGGCAACAGCAGAGGCAATATCAACAGTTAGAAACAACAGAATATGGGGAGAGAGAGAAAGGATTCTCTGGCCTAAGGACCATACCTGTGCCTCCAGATAAATCAACCTACATTCCAAGCCCAGAGAAAATCATGATTTCCAAAACAATAAGGCATAGAAGAAAAGACATAGAGCTTCTGTTTCTTATGCCATTCAACAAGATTTAGAAGGAAATGCAGCAAGAATTAATGGTCATTACCTGATAAAAACCAGACATCCTTGGGAATAGGCTCATACAATCCAGGATAAGTCTAAATGCAATTAAAAGGACTCCACTGAGGCCAAAATGGCAGAGGAGCCAGAGGAAACAGATGGACCTTGAAGTATGGAATCATCATCATGAGGAAAGACTTTTTTTTAAGTAAACAAAAAAAAAGAAAGAGAGAGCAGAAGTCTAAGTTAGGTAATTAAAACATAAGTATATTTCCCTAGAAAGCATAAACAACTATAAAGAAGAGACAGTGACAATCACTTTATTAATTATTTGTAAAGAGGGAATTGTTGTTACTTTCAAAGTTCTTCTCTTTCCTGAATTTGGCTTTTAGGTTAGTTAAAGAACGGTTGAGCAATTTTCAAGAATGATTCACTATTTAGAGTAGCTGTTTCATCTGCAGTTTATTTGTAAGGGGAGAATTAAAAATTACTCCACCTTAGATTTCACTAGCAAATGTATTTTAATACTACTTTTTTGTACACTAATCCCATCATAATTTTAAAAATCAAGCACTAGATTCTCCTTTAACAATTTTATTTACACACTTGAAGGATCTTTTGCAGTGTACCCTACAGTATAGCAGAGCCTTCATTTGCCTGAAAATCTGATTTGTGGCATTCTCTCTAAGTTCCTATTACTTATATTGCTGCAGCATGTGGGTTCATAAGCCCTTTCTACACAAGCTTGTGTTAGAAGCAAGAACAGTCATGTAGATTAGAACAGTGGGCTTACTTCAGTATTGGTGGACTACAATTAGCCTAATGTCTGTGCTGGATTAATGGGTGTTTTCACTTAAAATTAACACAGGACGAAATACTATAAAAATAATCATTACAAACTATGCTTTAAAAATTAAGTGAACCTTTTTTCTTGGTGAAAATGTTGCTTGTACATATTTCTAAAGACTACACATGGGGAAAAAAGGTTGTCAGAGTTACTTTTGAAAAGCTTTATGAATTTGCTTCTGATAAGCAAGTGGCAGAGTGACAATACAATTTAGTAATTTATCCACTATATTAGGATTCATGGGCTACTCAGAAGTTTTGCCCTCAGGCAAGACCTGTAGTAGTTGTGGGGAGATGATTTATGCATTGTAATAAATGTTACTGCTCAATCTGTGTGCTTGTTCAATGTTTAAAGTCCCAAAAGAAAAGTCTATCTCAAATTAGGACTGGCACGCATTATCTGTCAGCTTTATATAGTACTGTAAAAGTCATTCAGCTGACAGAACTATTAGCAAAATGTTTTATAGATTTTTGTAATGGATGAATCCTTGGGTTGGTGAGGAGAGGCAATGGGGCTGTGGTGCTGTGCTACAGGATTAAAGTTGCGTGTAGATGAGTAGTTTCACTCAGTGGTTCACAGCAAATGAACATCTGGACTGCATATTGATTCCATGTGTGCAAATGAGATCAGCCCAAATAATGACCAGAATCAATCAGGCTTCAGCCTAGAAGTAATGTACGCTGGTACTGATTTGTTAGACAACCAGAATTGGCAGCACCTTGCATAATTTGGCACCAATTGACAAAGATTAGACTGTTTTGGGGCCTGACCAGTTATTAATTTGAACCCCCTCTCCCAAAATATTTTGTAAAGTAAAATCAGCTGTGGCTTATTTGTCCCTGCCCCCTCCTTTTCATACCAGCCCTAATTGTTTTAGACAAACAAGTGAGCTTGCGGCCTGTTCACTTTACACAGGAAGACATGAATTCTTTGATCCATACAATATTCTCTGGTTCAACCTTGGAGCTATTTACTAAGGAGATTTATTTGCAGACAGACAGTAAAGCAGTTCTTTACAAATGGAAATGAGTTCAGCTTCTTTGGTTTTTTGGCTCAAGCTTCTCCTCTTCTGTAGGTCTCATATCACAAAGCAATTAACAGATACCTGCAGCGAGTTCTTGTTTATTGGAGAATAGCACAAACAACCGGGTAGAAATCACCCAGATGTTGTAAGGATTTTCAAGATGTTTAACACCTGTGGATCAGAGTTGGGACAGTCGCAGCCTTCCGGAGTTTAGGTTTCAGACTAGACTTACAGTTCAGACAAGGCTTGCCATGGTTCAACAAGTTTTTCACCAAAGCTGCCCTCATTTTCAAATCATTTTGGACAAAAAAGGGGAAAAAATCCCAACTTTACATTATAATAAAATAAATTTCATTATGTGTATCTGTGAATTCCAGATTCACAATAAAAAGAAGTGGTGGATCAAACCTCAAGAAGATATTTGCACAAAGTAGCACAGCATTTACTTTCACAGAGTTGCAGGGGTGCTATCATTGAACATACTGTAATTTTTCTAGGAAGTGTTTTCTTTGTACTTTGGCTTAAGAACAGGGAGACAGTGAGGCTGGTGGGACCTGAAAGTTTCTCTGTCTTGCTCTGACTGAAATGAATGTAAAGTGACTGCAGCCAGTGAAACTGCAGTGATGCTGAATTGCTGCACGGAAAAGGAGAATTTGGCATTCCCTCACAGTTAATCTCCTGGCATTCACATGGTGCTTCCTTATATATTCAGGATTGCCTTTATGGACTCTGAAAAAATAAGGATTTTATAGTATGTGCTCCCAAGAATTATTTCTATATTTTGACGTAAGTCACTTTTAGTTGTTCAGTAATTCAGTATAATACACTCCCAAAGGGTCTATTGCTCTCTTTAGGGATCGCTTCCAGAAATTGTGACTTATAGTGCCCTGTAGGAACACAAAGTAATTTGGGCTAGAAAGTAAGGAAACTGAAACTCCAGGTGGAACTTAAATAGGCAAGAAGTAATTACCTGGTCAAGTCAGGAGGGTTAACCCTCCCCTAACACAAGCTTGAGGAATCTTTAATGATCACAGGTGGCGGAAAATTTTCCTGACTCAAACCAGGAGCTAGACATCCAGCAGATGAGTGGCCCCTGATACCATGCTGGGGCTGTGGTTTAGTGCTGACCTGGGACATCATCTATTTCTGCTGAATTGGCTGTGATTTCAGTTGTGTGAAATCAGAAAGCAGGCAAAGAAACTTAGCATACCTCTAATACCATATCCTGCTGGGTGTCTCAGCATCGGGCAGCGATCTTTCTATCCAGCCCTTGCTCCTGTCTGACCTTGCATCACTTTTAAATTCCAGTGAGATCAAACAAGGTGGCACAGAGTGACAGGGATATTTGTTTTGCTTCCTTGAATGGGCATCGCCTGTGATTCATGTGGTTCATGGGTCTGTGCTGTAAGAATAACTGTTTGTTATGGAGAAAGGTGGTAGGTGTTGGTGATCTGACTTCCCCTGCTAATTTCTAGCATCTATGATACATCTATTCTGGGAAAAGTGATCACAACATTATCAAGGATTTTTGAATCCAAACCTTACTTTATCGTAACTAAAAAGTAGGTTATGCTAGCTCTACTTACGGCATTCCTATGGTGGTTTTGTTCCTAGAATAAACCTCTGATATATGTGCATAAAGATATGTGAGTCTGCCTGAAAATGTTTTCTTTTGTGCTGCCTAAATTAAAATCTAGGTGTAAAACCATGACACTTGTGATCCTGCTAGAAAAATTAATATGCAGAAGAAATCTTTCATATGTCTTCCATTTTTCCTTCAACTACTATTATCTGGTTTGAGAGTATTACTAATGACATCCAACTGGCATAAGATTCTTTTAGTGGGAAAGTACAATATTTCTGTGAATGCCTGTGCTATGTGGCTAACATCAGCCTGCCTAGAAAAGAACAAACCAAGGCACTGTATTGTACTGTCCATATTAGAAGAACAAAATCAACCCTTAAAAAACTCTTGCTACTCTGAGGTAACGTAAGAATCAGCCTTTCTGTGCTATGATGGTATTTGGCAATGAATCACTAAACCCTCCTTTCCTCTGTCATCTCAGTATTCAGTTCATATGATTTGTGACAAAGAATAAAAGACAGGTTTTATTCTGTGTAATGGGTTTTGTTGCTGTTGTGTTGTTTGTAATCAACAATTTGTTTCTTTGAAGGGATGTATTTCAGTATATGGACGTGCCTTACTGTAATTGATACTTTCTTTGGCTTGTTTGTTTTTCATAAAGAAAATATCTTTTCATGTGGGATTTTCATGCCTTTTTCTCTTTTTTGTATTTACTGAACACCTCACTAGTGCTGGCAAATGGCAATATATAAATCAGATTGTAAACAAAACAGCTCTAACAAGGATTAAATAAGGTATCCCATTTTAGAACATTCAGAAATGTTTTCTTAGATGTTGCTTTAGCATCTTAAGAGTAGAAAAATTTGTTCCTGGGTGTCTGAATCCAGAAGATGCTGCTGTGGTCACTTAGACTACTTAGACTACTGGCTACAGAACTTCCATACAGTAAATCCTGAATCAAGCTGCTACAGTCTGATTGCACTGGAACATATCTTTTTAAAGATAGCTGGTTCAGATATCAAAGACCGGAGATTATATGAATCCCCGGTGATTTAGGTGTATGGATGTAAACCCTGATTCAGTTACAGGGGAGTTTAAGTAAGCTTCAGAGCAGACTCAGTTGCACAATCACAGCTGTTAACAGTATGATGACGCTTCTCTGTGGCAGGAGGGATATTTGTTTTTATCATATTCCCTGAGGCTTCTCCAGGATTGTGGCTGCTATGACACTATAAGCTTTTCATAGCTGCTTCATGTGATAAAGCTCACCAGAAACAGTGTGACAGTGACACCATTAATCAGTGATGTTGCTGTGCAGTACGTTCCACTGCAGCTCCTCCCAGGGAAGATTTGCTGTCCAATTCTGGGTTCATGCATGCAGTTCAAAACAGTAGGAATTGCTTCATCCTCTGAGATTCTTGAATGCTCCCCCTTGGTTGTCATATTCTGTCTTGCCTCTGCCAGATAATCATCTGTGTAGTTGTTTTCTTCAAAAGCACCCACAAAGAAATTTTTGTTTGGCTTTGCTTTTCTTTCCTTAAAGCAATCTTTCAGCAAGTAAAGATATGAAGAAAGGAGATTGATATAATTGATACACGATGGGAAATGGTGTGTGTACATATGGAGTGAGATGGAGAAAACAGAAAAAAACCCTGAAAACTGTGGCTGTGTTTCTAAATGCACAGTATCCAAAATTTGTGGAGTGTGGAAAGGAAGGGGGAGCAATGACTTTCTACAAAGTAGCAATGACTTTCTAAGGAATTTCCCTTCTCGAGCCTGACACTCTCTGGACCTGTGTCATTGGAAAAGTCATGTAGCCCTCTATTATAATTTTATATTAAGAAAATGTGATTAAAAGTACCTCCTTCTTCAGTTGCATGGAGAAACTGAATGTTTGCAAAGTTCCTTGCTGCTGCTCAAGGGGACAGGAATGAACTGAATTTTTAACTTCACTTTTTGATCTGTTTTTTAAAAAACAAATTAATGCCTCTTTTGCAAAATGCTACCACCATGAGGAGGACTCTGGGAGCTCTTCACCTACAAAACAAGTTCTGAGAAAAAGTCTCCTGCCAGCTGCTTCTGACAAGACAGTGGGTGGTTATTTTACAATAGTAGTAGCACACAGCTATGTAAAGGCTGTGTGTCCATCTGAAGGTTATCCACAGGGGATGGTAATGGCATCTTTCTTAGCAGCCTTCTACCAGATATCCGTTGTCTTCTCCTTAGAGCCTGGTTTGTTTATTTTTTTCCCTCCCTCCATGTTGTGACCAGAGCTGCTACTGGATACAAATAAAACCTAGGATACTAAGGAGATTAAAAAAACCGCTGCAAGTACAGTTATCAGATGCTAACAGCTGCAGTCAGAAAGGAGGATCATCTCCCTGCTACTAGGGTGTGAGCCGGACCCTGAGATACTTTTAATTCGTGGCACCACTCTCACAAGGAGTTTCCAAACGAGCTGATGTTACAATCCATCACCAGCTGCAGTGGCAGCCCCAACAACCAGCTGCTTGCATGTGCAGGAGGAAGTACTCAGCAGCTTCAACATGTTTGTTTACCCATCCCCACGGTTTGCATGTCCCATGTGGGAACTCAGCTCCTGTGCAGCAATTAGGGATCCCTCTAGGAGGTGTGGCTGAATTTTTTTTTTTGAGGGGAAAGAAAACACTTGGTCCTTTTACTTTTTGTGTTAGGGGTTTCCTGTTAAATGGTTGCTCATCCTACTCAATGATTACCTCTTATGCTGTATCTTAGAAACTGAAATCCAGTTTGAGAAAAGCAGTGGTTGCATTCTAGAGGGAGGCTGGTGCTGCTGCAGCACATAGACAGGGTAGACAGGTCATGTGCTTTCAGATGAGATGATGGTACAGAGCTGCTCAGAGCAGCCAAACCTCAGAGGTTCCTGCTCTTGTTCAGAGCTGAGTATTTCTGATAGAATTTTTGAGCTTTAAGTTCACCAGTTTTGGGGCCTGTGGTGTTTAGCTGCCTCCAAACACAGCTTTTGGGAGGGCAGTTTGATACTGGGGTTCTAAAATCTGCCTTACTCCCCTTATTTTTGGCAGCTAAATCCATTCCTTAATGCAGCTGTAAAGCTGTCCTTACAACTCTATCCTCTATACTGGAAAAAATAGCATATCCCTTCCCTTCTCTGCCTTGCCACCTCTGCACTCCCTGAGAAGCACTGTGGTAAGAGTGCTGGGACTTTCAGTGTTCTGGTGAAGGCAGCATTATGTGATGTTAGTGTGTCTCATGTAAATTGATAATTTATTTTAGTATGTTATGGCCTGTTTCGAGAACTGAAAGACTGGGCACTGGCTTAAAGGGAAGTCAGCAGCAAAGCAGGCAGCTGAACCCTAAGCTGTCTGCTGAATGCTGTGTGCAAGTCTCTCCATCCTCTCTTGCACTTTTTTCTCTATATATTTGAAGAGTTTCAGATACTCTGCAGCTATAGGAACATCAGCAGCTTTGCTTTATATCCTGCTCAAACTAGGTGCTGTGTCAGCTTTTGTAGCCAGGTCTGTTGTGATAGTTGCTCGCAGTTGGTGCCATGAAGTATGCCCCTTTTCCTTTCCAGATACTCTGTGCTACCAAATAAGGGGAAAACGTGTTTCCCAATGCTGTGATAAGTCAGAGGTATAAGTTACAGCTTTACCATATTGAGAAAGGAATGGAGAGTGCACCCTTCTCTATCAGCACAGAAAATGTTTACAGAATTGAGCTATAAGACATGGCAGTATTCACTGAAGCAGGCTACATCACTGCACAGAGAGGGAATGAGGACTTTTTTTTTCCCCCTTTTTAATTTGCCTTTTGCATTAAAACTTGTTTTTGTTAGATTTTGTATTAGATACAATTCTGTATTTTGGACTGATTCTCCTTGGCAAAAACCCTTCACTACTGAATCCAAACAAAAAAAAAGAAAATAAGAAAGAAAAAATCTGTCAACTAATTTTAGTTAATTTCTGCTTTTTCATATAATTTTCTAATTTCTGTGAACAACTGAATTTACTCTAGTTAATAAGAAACTATCCAGAAAAGGGAGGCGTGGGAAAATTAAACTAAACTAGATAGAACTACTTTGTTCATCAATTTGCTGTTAGTTTCCTTTTTCCCTTTTCAGCATTCATTTTTTCTTGCTTTGGTTTACTGCAGTGTCTTGTGCTAACAGAGTGAACCCACCTCATTTTGTTACCATGCTATCCTAGAGCAGGAAATGAACTTCAAAAGAAGGCAGTATCAGCTAAATCAGATACACAATATGTTGCTAAGTTTCTCATTTTTAGATAGCGATTAAATAAATAAAACCAGAAACAGCGACTGGCACTCAGAAACCCAAATACCGTGAAATCTAAAGCATTTCCTTCTGCCAGGACATGGTGGATGTCAGGAGACTCTTGTTAGCCTGCTTTTTGTCTTTACTGAAGAAAAGTTCAAAAAATCCAGGAGAAAGTTTGGAGATTTAACATCAGCCAGCAATGCCGTGATTTTTCTGCAGAAGCAAGGTAGCCATGTCAGGGTTCTTAGAAATGCATGCCCTCCTGGATGTTTGTCACCCATGTAGCTCATAGGTACCTTTGATGGTGGCCAGCACTGTATCCCTAGGCCTAGGGGAAAGCCTTACATGGTTGTGGAAGGTTCAGATCATGGATGTGTTGAGGTCAGGAGTAACTTTCTTAAGATGCTTTGCTGCTGTCCTTGTTACAGCTTGCAAACAGAGCAGGGATTGGGTGCTCCTTGGCAGGCTGGAGCTGCAGGCTGTACCGTCCGGACATCCCTGGGCTCACATGTAGCACAGAAGAAGCCAGCACCCTGCTGTCTCCTCCTGCTTTATTCCGTCGGATTTCTTCTGTAATCCCCATGTAAGCACAAGGAGGGCGTAGATGATACCCCTGTGTGCTGAAGTGGCTCTCATTCCCTTGGGAGGCGGTGCTCCAAGGAGGATGCCATCTTTGGAAAGCTGTGGCGTCTCTCCTGGCATTGGCCCAGCTGAGACAATGAGCTCCTGACTCTCACTGGGGCTCTTCAGAAAGCCGCTGGCAGGGACCATGGTGGCCACCACCAGCATATTGCCTCTGTGGGCAAGGCCACTGCTTTTCCACCTCCAGCAGGCCCTTAAGAAGCAGATGTTGCTGTCATACTGTCTCTTTGGTCTGTTCATCTGCTGAACAGTTTGGTTTGGAGAGGCGGGAGAGGAAGACGGGGAATCCTGAGTGATCCAGAGATGTAACACAGTGTATGGTTGCAGATGTGCTGATGGGTGCTGCAAAGAAAGCATTTTCTTTTTGAACTGTCAGCACTGTGTCTGTGGCTTGACACAATATTTTATCTTCATTTTAAACTTTTTACTCATTATTAAAATATTTAAATTGGCTGGTGTGAAATCCTGTAGGAATAGTAGGAGTTTATTTCAGGGCAGCAGTGCTTGAAACAGCCCCATAAGCATAACCATGTACGGAGGAGGCAGAGTATCAGTCCAGAGGAAAACACATTGTCAGTTCAAATGTAATCCATATGTTAAAACTATAGAAAGTGTTTGTTAGTCTGATGGTTTGGCTAATATCAAGGAATGTTCCCTCATGGGAGACCTAACTTTCGAGCTCACGTAATGATAAGTGCTTTACTGAAGTAATCTTGGGGGATGACGTGTGGCTCGGAGTATTGATTTTGAAATTCTGTGACATTTTGTCAGGTAATGGCATTAGTTAATCTGAAGGGCAGTGGGGAATGGTAATGACCCCTTCTAACACATACACATTTTAAATGGCAGTGATCTAAGGGAATAGGGATGTGTATCTGTTGTATGAATGGGTGAGACACATGACTGAACCTCAGGAAAGCAGAGGCTGACAAGCTATAAATGCAATGCTATATTTCGTAGCAAAGCAGACAGGGAGGTAGCTTGGCAATTCCTTGCCTTTCCTGCAGGACTGACAGTGTAAGAATAGCACTGAAGTGCTGGAATTGCAGTTGGGTGAAAAAATGTGTGGTTGAAAACAAACGGCTGAATAAAAGGTTTTTCTTTTGTGCTTCTTCAGATAAAATTTTGCTCCCAAACTGTGTTCAGGTTTGCTTAGTTCTAGGTCAGACTTAAATGAAGTGCAAATTTGCAAAAGGAACAGCAAATGGCTGCTGTTGAAACAAGTGCAGGAGGGGGTAGTTGCACAGGTAGCAAGTAGGTTTCAGACATGTGAATGCCTATCTGTGGTGCAGTTTCTTTCTGTGAAAATCTGAGTAGGGTTCAACAGACTAGGATCAAGGCCATATTTTCAAAACAGGTCAGGGGCACTTAGGTAAGGTGTTGGATTTTGGTTTATGGTCTGTTCTCAGGCATGAGGCAGGCAGATTTTGGGAGCACTGCTGGGAACTGAGCTCTCGCAAATACCAGTCCATACCAAGATCTTCATCCAGGCAATTGTCAACGATCAACTATTGTCAACTATTCTGGGAAAAGTGAGTGCAAATATGTAGGGATTTGTCTTTTTATTCCTGAAAAAAGAAGTGTTATACTGCATGAGATTGTGCAGTCTGAGAAAACAATGATTGAAAACATTGACGTAGTACTTTGGGGTTTTGTCTGTCCTTGCTAGTTATAAATATTCTCCAAGGATGGAGGTCTTTAGTACATTGCTTCTTGGACATGGAAGTAACTTAAAACACAGACAGGGCAACACAAAGTTTTTGATAGGAGGTGGTGATTTCCCTTAAATCTTGGTAGTGATGAAGATTGGCACTCATGATTTGAGAGAATGGAGAAATAAATTAATTCAGGCAACTTCAGCCAAACTTTTTTTTTTGTCATGTAACCTACATATTTGCTGCTACTGCAAATTCCAGTGATAGAAAAACATGCTAATATTTACCAATCAACTTGATTACATTTGACACAGTAGGTTTATACAACAATTTCTTTAATTGACTTGAAGGAAATCCTTAAACAGGTCAGCAGCAGTCTGTCTTTACCGCTTCAGCAAATTCTGTGGGAAACTGCTGGAAGATTGATGATGATGATGATGAATATTTATTTATTTATATTACCATAGTTTTCTTTAAGCACATGTTCCTCTCTTGCTACGAGTTGCATGTTAGAAGAAAGCATTTGCATTCCCAAGCGTTTACAGTCTATGCAGTAGTGCCTCAGGAAACTGCTAGTCTCAGTCAATGCTGTCAGATACAATGCTTGCTCTAAGTTCTATCTGCTTCAAACTTTTGCTTTAAAACCAAGGAGAACAGACTCAAGATATCCTACTGGCATGTTAGTGCTAATACCATAGCTTCTTTCTTAGCTTCCATCTCAAACTACACCTGTAACAGCATGGCTGTAATGGAGTGTCTAACAAATACAGTCTACAACCAAAGGAATAACTTCTCTAAGCGCATCGTGGCAAAATCCTTACAAAAGTGGCAATATACTTTTAATACTCAGTAGAGAGGAACTTTGGATGAGTTTGTGTATGCTCATATTAAAATTTATAAGGAGAGATTTAATATACTATATCTCTCATTTATTTAGGTTGATATTTAAGTGTGTCAATCTACAAAACAACAAAAGATTTTAAAAAGATTTTAACTTTCAGAGAACAAGTATTAGCTTTGCATATTTTTATATATTCTTATTACAACGTAAAAGTGACATTCAGCATCAGTTTAGGTTTACTGGTATTGTGTCGCTGTTATATTGAGGCCCATTAAGAAGCATCAAGTACAATAACAGTGTTAAAAAGAAAAAATAAATTATTAAGTCTTCATTTCTATTCATAAATGGGTAAACTGGTGCTTGCTTTGCGATATTGCCATTTTTGCTATTTCTTTTCTTTCTTGAAGCATGAATCATATTTATGTCATGTCACAGATACTTCAGAAAGACACCTAAAGTAAAGGAAAGTTGTGGATCCATTAGTGCAAAGAAAACAAATTTGATAGGAAAGAAAATGAATGTATGCCGGGTAATTCACTGAATAATAGTTTCTGTTAATGTCATTTCAAAAGCCTTAATATTTAAATTATAGTAATATCTAAATTAAGCTAGGTGTTTTTCTAACATGATTTCTCCCCAAAATATGCTGAATTTTTGCCTATGTTTTGCTTTAAAAATGTGCAAAGGACAAGTATATTTGCATGCATAGATGGCATCTACACAGATTCATACAATCCATCTGAGTAAAGTTCATTAACTTAAAGATTATCTTATGACATTTCCCTGAGATCTGTGTTCACTTGATTTAAGGCAAGTATTTTTGTCAAAATGAACTAAGTAAGAATGAGTCTGAGGATACAAGCATGGGTAAATTAATTTCCAAACCAACAGGCTCTGAAAACACAAGAGCTGAAGAGGTGGCTGATCCTACCTCTTCATGCACACCAGTGAATCACTTGCCCATATTCTTCTGGAGCATCCCTCTAAAACATTACAAATTTTTCTGTGTTTAGCCCATGTTTCAATGTTGCTTTTCCTACATCATCGTCATGCTGTTCACAAATTTCTCTGGTACATTGTGCAACTCCCTGTTGTGCCATCAACAGGAAACAGATCCATGACACAACTGAGGTTAAAATCACACAAGGGTGTCCCAATTCATTATACATCAGTGCTCAGGTTTCTCTGTTCTAGGTCATTTCTTTAGAGTACAGTTAAAAAAAAAAAAAAAAAGATCTCCCTTTACTTCCTCTAAGTAGTTAAAAACATTTCATGAGAGAGAGAAGTCAGTATTTACCATTGAACCAGTATGAGGTCTGTAACATACTATTACTGAAACTTCATATTGATAATCAAATGTCTGAAAATATACCCAGGTCATACCAATTTATCTGCTACTAATAAAGTGTCATCACACAACTTGTCCTCTTCACTCTTTCCTGGTTCCATAGGCCATATTAAATGATGATTTATCACCCATGCTTTGGCCAACTAGTTCAAATTACCATCTGAGTGCTGCCTATCAGTGTCTCCACTTTCTGCATGTTGGGGTCAAAATACAAGTTCCCAGCCTATAAATTTCTGAGTGGAGTCACTGTTATGCCATGCAGAAACCTGATGATTTTCCTAATTCCTCACTTTCCCTTGCTGCTCTTCAATGAGTTTTGCCTCCTTTCCCTCTCCTGATAATACCTAAGCTTGTGATTTGCGATGACTCTTAACATGTTATTTGATAGATTTTGTTTAGGTGCTGCCTGTCACAAGATGAACAGCAAGATTACCGTGACAAAAGGGTTATGAGACAAAATGCACAAACATATTTTGACTAGTTAACATTAAGAGAAGTCTCTTTATAGGCAAATTTTGTGAAACAACACTCAAACCATTTTGGCTTTTGGCAACCTTGTTTTGCTAATGAGGTACCAAAGGAAACGAGCTGTATCTGTTCCTGTCAGGAGGAACCTGTAATAAATAGAGACATATAAAGGTGTGGAATGGGAACTGTGTGGGATTTTGGAGCCAGGGATGGTTCTTGTTTTATTGGGATTGGTGCTTTTTGTTTATTTGGTGGGTTGATGGGATTTTTGGGGGTTTTTGTTTGTTTGTTTGTTTGTTTTAATTAAGAGCTTATTTTCTGGTTTAGGCTGTACTGAAATCAGTGTAAAGATTCCCTTACAGAATAGCAATAGCTCTGTATTTTGCTTCTCTTAGTGAACTCTTGTCTTCTAAGCAGGTTGAAAACTGAGTTTTGCCTTCTCATAGAAAAGAAGGTGCAGCACTGACAACTGATTTATCTAAGCTTGCCATGGGTAAACAATAGTCACTAAACTATTGAATAGGGTAGCAAAAGTACATGAAATCTTTTAAATGAGGCAAAATCTCAGTCATGAGAGCATGCTTATTTTTTTTCCCTTTAGAATGATTCATTCTCTGTTATTAGATATTGATGCTGCAAAACAAATGTACATTTCCTGCCAGAAATACTGATTTATATATGTCAATTATATATATATATACACATACATGCAGATATATGTATTTATATTTTGTCATAGATGTGTGCTTATAAACACATGGCAATTTCTCAGCTGTAGTGGCCTAAAATTGCTACTGCTCCTTTGCTCCAGCACTGCTTTTTGTTTAAGAAAGTGATTGTTGGTGTTCGAGACACATTGCCATGTTGTGTCAGGCTGAAAGTCTCCCTGATTCCTCACTGCCTCTCTGGCTAGGTCCAGGCTCAGATGCTTCTGCAGAGTGGAGGGGCTTGGCAGCAGGCAGGTGTGGGGAAACCTCACTCAGGCTATGTTGAGGTATTCACTTGGACTGAACAGAGGGGTTTCCATCCTTAAGTTGGATCTTGAGATGAGTGCTATATAGATGTGTTGTGCTTTAACAAAGCCTCCACCAGACCAACCCCTGTGTGAAGTGGGTCTTATATAATATATTTTTCTGTCAAGTGTTTTTTCATATTCCTAAAGAAAAAGGCTACTAGGAAAACAGACTGCCCAGACAGGTTGTGGAGTCTCCTTCTGTGGAGGTATTCAAAACCCGTCTGGACGCACTTCTGTGTGACCTGGTCTAGGGAATCCTTCTGCGGCAGGGGGGTTGGACTAGATGATCTATTCGAGGTCCCTTCCAACTCCTAATGTTCTGTGATTCTGGGATTCTGTGAAAACAATGACTATACCTATCCCAATGTGGAAAATGGTCATAAGAATTATCCCAGGCCATTAAGGGCAGGTGCTGTATGAACGTCTCAGCTTCCAAAATAAGGTAGCTGCATCCATACTGCCTTCTTGGGGCTGATCCTGGATCCATACTAGCTCGTGAGAATTTTTGCTATACAGAAAAGGTTTTGTTTTTTTTTCTCACAGCTGAGTAATACAGATAACCAAGCTCCAGTGTCTAGAAACATTTCCTGGCTCTGTCTAGAAGAGAGTTAGTCAGTGGATTTATCGTCCCTGTTGAATTTAGACACAAGTCTCATATAAATTGGTGTGATTTACAAATACATTGCTTCACTGGAGTTAACTCATCATCTGATATTTCATTTATTTTAATTTGTGCAGTATCCACATGCACGCAACCAAGCATAAAAACACCAAATAAAACTGCTACTAAGAAAACAGGTCATTTTTGAGTCAATAATGATCTAGTGATTAATCAAAGACTAGTTCTGGTCAGGTTGAGGAGAAAGTCAGTGAATTTGTTGGTGGAAATGAGCAGAGGTATGGTGGCGAATCAAGATAGGAGAAAAGAAAAATGTGTACTTTTTATGGAGCAATTATGTACACAAAAGCATATTTTCCATCCCTGCTTTGCCATTCTATGCTTTAATTTTTCTTGACGTTGGATCCATTATGGTATTGTATGAGTTTTGTCGCAGAAGTAAATAACAGCTTGTTTCCTTGGGAGCGATTGAAAAACAGAGTAAAAACAGCACTTACTGTTTTTGAAAGTTGTCAGATTGTCATGGCAGTGAAGTGTTGCATCATGTTGTCATGACAACTCAAAATTATAAAAACTGATCTAAAGAGAAATAAAAGCAGTCTTCAATGATGAAAATAATTTAACTTTAATGGTTTTGGCTTTTATTTTCTATCTGGTATTCTGCCTGTCTCCTGTTTTTTGAAAAATGGGCAATATTCAGGACTCTCACCAAGTAAAGACTGGCAATATATAGTGACTCAAGAAGCCTTTTTTTCTTTCTCACTGAGACAGAGAGGATGCAGGAGATGAAATGTGAAGGCAAGCACATTACTGGACCAAACCATCACCATCCAGAACTGGGGAAAAGTCAAAATGAGATTAAAAGGTGGTTTGTGTTTTTGTTTTGTTTTGTGCCTATTTGAACAACTTCCTTTCAAGCAACTTGTTCAAATATGTATCAAGATAAACAGATATCACACGTTCTGGGTTTGTCTGGGATAAACAGCAGTGTGACTGCACCATGTTTGACCTGTTTAGAGATTCTGGTGGAATTTCAAGAGCCCTCAGCAATGACCTGTTTGTGTTTCTCCATCAAAATCAAGGAGAATTTATTTACTGTGCCAATGGCTAGAAAGCACAAGTAGGTTAGTGCTGACCACTATTGAAATCCTGTTCTCTCTGCAGAATGTGCCCAGAATGAGTCAGGCTGTTTTAACAGAGGATGGGAGTGAACCTCAGTACCAGGAGAAAATAAACAAACAAAAAAAGGTAAATTGTGCAGTTTATCAGTTTGTGTAAAACAGCTGTTACCAAACACAAAATGCTTACATATAAACTGCAGACCAGCAGCAAAACCACTTGTTCTGAGCCAGGTCAAGCAAATTTTGATTTATCACTGTGCATTGGGCTTGTATACTTTGTAACATGACTTTATGCAGTCCTGTTCTTGCATTTATGGAGAGAACAGTGTGTGTATATGTACATACAGTCATTTCAGCTCCTCCTGCTATTACCCAGCAACTTGTCAGCATTTCAACCTATTTCAATTGGATTTTACAGATATGCAGACTAGTGTTTGAGGGAGTTTCAGGAAAACAGACTGCTGAAGAGATGCTGTCCTGGGTGCTTTCTGCCCCAGAGTGTGCAGCGAGAGCTCCTGGGATGACTTCAAAGAGAACTTACACAGGAAGCAGCTCATATAAATGCCCCATGTGCAAAAGGAGCTCACTGTCAATCATTAGACACATATCTATAAGCAAACAATTTTCAGTGGTCCTCATAAATCATATAATTTACCTGGGGAATGCACACACATTAGAAATGGATTACCTGACATGAAATCTTGAGATAGTTAAGACACAAAAGTAATTCCCTCTAAAGGACGTGACCATGGACTTTGAAAAGGTC
Source organism: Galbula dea (assembly GCA_013399015.1). NCBI lineage: Eukaryota > Metazoa > Chordata > Aves > Piciformes > Galbulidae > Galbula > Galbula dea. The sequence goes on along the minus strand of VWZX01002268.1, from coordinate 743,034 downwards.
TTTCCCCTTTCCAGAGCATTCAGATGCTCTGAATATTATTTAAACGGTATTCCTCATATTTCTGTACTGAGAGAACTACCATTTTCAAAGGCCTTTGGCTTGGGTAGTGCCATAATTGTTCTTAACTGAGCATTTGAAAAGTGTTGTTGCTGCTAAAATTGTTTGCTTGCTACACTGAGTTGCCTTCCTTTTCACATGGTAGTACTTGGGCAGTTTTCAATAAAATAAAAATAAGGTCATAATGGAAAGATGTATTTCTTGTTCTCTCCATTTAAAAGAAAACAGCTTTTATATTTTATGTGTATGTGTTACAGCCTAAAATGACACTGAAGAGTAATCATTTTAGGAATAAGGGAAAATCTATGAAATGTCACCCTGATTAATGGAAGTTTCAGGAGTTAACATTTTGGTAGCCTAAACAAGAGATGCCTCTACAATCGTAGCAGATAGTAGGAGACATTTAGTTGTACTGCACTGGACAATGTATTAGTCACCTCAGTCTTTCTCAGTCTTTGCCAGAATCTGTAGTCAGTCTTTTAATTCTGTTTGATGTACAGAGGCCTGGAATGACCAGGTCTTGGATTTTACCACTGGAGGAGAAAAAGACAGAAAAGTGTAAATATACCTGAGCATTGAGAGATTTTTAAGTTTCAATTGGTCTATGTTGGTGGTGAAGATGTGGTTTGGGTTGGATGTGGTGGCTTGGATTGTACATGGTGAGCAAAGATAATTGTGAAGCTGGGAGAGTTATCTCCTGTAATAACCACCTTCATCGGCAGCATGTAGATGTGCTGGGATGGAGGTGTAATATGCTCCTTAATCCAACAGTAATGCTGCATCTCTGGTTTAGTTACGTGCACAAGATGGGAACTTGTATGTCCCAAGTGGGCTGGAGCTCACTCAGCCTTTGTGCCTGCACCTTTGCTACAACAGACCAGACCTAATAGACTCAAACATTCAGAAGTGCAGATCATACCCTTAGTAAATTCAGGCTAAGCCATTCTGTGAAGTATTCCTGACATGACTGATACTGAATGGGAGCTTCATTGCTGTTTTTTTCAGCACTCCATTCTCATCCACTACTGCTAGCTGTTTATTCATGTGTTTAAGCCAGGTGGGAGCATGTGTGTTTAAACTCTTATCACACAGTTAGATAAGTATTGTTTTCTTGTATCCATCTAGACTCTGTATTACTGATGCATATACTTTTTAACTCAGTATTTCTGTTAACATATCCTTTAATTAAGGCCAAATGAAAAGAGAGAAATGTGGAAATCATTTCAAGTCTGATTTTTCACATGAACTAGCTGCTAACTAATAATGTATGTAACCTTTTTGATCTAATTGCATTGCATTCAGCTTATCTAGTGCTGTCACTCCAAATCACCATTTAAGAGCCATGCAAGTTACAGCACGTTTCAGGCATTAATAGTGGCCAGGTAGCATTATACTATTTTTAATGAATGTCTGTTTTCTATTCTTTGCTATGCTTTCTTTGGAAAGAGGCCCATGTAACAAAGTATTAAGAAAACACACTGCTGCCCTGGAATGTGTATATTAGCTGCAGATTATTTCCTATTAGCAGATTAGCTGCTAGGCTGTTGGCTCTGAAAGGTCTTTGAAAGTATTTTGTTTTGTAACTGATTCAAACCATGGGAGAGAATTGCCACCCTGATTGGAAAGAAGAATTAGCTACTGTTGCCATGGCCACTGGAGCTCACAGTCGCATTGTTAACTCTAGTGCCCTCTGATGAGATGCCACAGCGTGAGCTCCTTGGCTTTGTTAATGAAATGATAGAATATGGAGGTTTTTGGGCAGGCGAGGAGTAGGTTGGGAAAGTCTTCTGTGAGAGGTGGGTGAAATTCTCTGAGGTTTGGTGTTTAATATTGGACATGTTGCTGCTTTACACTACCCCAGTGACGTTGCACTATGAAATCACTCCCTTTTAACAAAATGCTGCTCTTTGCCATTTGGTAGAGGAGGAGCTAATTGCGCTTTCCTCTGGCACAGAGCTCCAACCCACAGCAACCTGCTTCACTGTGAGGAAGAGGGGTGGATGGAGGCAGCTGCACAGGGACCCAAGTCTTTCCTGCATTTTCCTATGTTCTAAAACACAACAAGGCCTAGAGAAACAGAAGAAACTACCAGTACTTGTTAGGGCTATTGTAAACTACACTAGGTCTACTGGGTGGCTACAGGCAAGAAGAAACCCAATAGAGGCTTGCTTTCCCATATCTTCATCAGAAATTAATTTCTTGCTCGAGCTGTAAGAGTTGACACTTAAGGTCCATATCTTAGAAATAAATTAAAACAAAGACAAAACAAAAAAAATTGCTAAAAACTGAGAATTAATAAGAGCATAAAATTATTAAATCAATCTTACATATTTGAGAAATAAATTAATATATTTGACTAATCATTGATAGACAGGACTCATATATTTGTATCTTTAACTGTGTTTAACTTCCAAGGAAGTTTTGAACAGTGAAAAATGTAGTATTGAAACTTCTGCAAATAGCTAACAGAAAAAAAAATTGCATTTTGAAACATAGCTCCTGAAATTTGTGATTTCGAGAAAAATGTTTATTTTCTTTTAATTCTTCCCTCTCTCTCATCTTCAGTGTTAGCAGAATCAATCACCTTCTTTAAATCACCCCACTCTCCTGAATTCTTTATTTAAACTACTTTATGAGATTGCATAACATGTGGAATTGAGCCAAAGAAATGTATTTCCACTGGCATGGTAAAATGTTGGCATTGGGCATTTTTCAGCTTAACAGGGAGGGTATGGGTGACAGGCCAACTACATGTATATAATGTGTGTCATGCTGAATGGTGGTATGGAGCAGCCTACATCATGGGTGGTAATGGAGCTGTCTCACTTTGACTCACTGATTTTTATAATGGACATTTTAAAATGATTGCAGACTTATCCCGGGAGAATCATGGTAGAGATTATTATAGAGACTCTGAGAAGCATGCATATTGTTCTTCATGGTTTCTTAGCAAACTCTGATTTTACAGTCAAGAAATTTTCAGTAAAGAGCACAGTATCTCCTGCTACTGTAGAGTCTTTTGGAGTCTGTCAAGCAATCCTTACTGCAGAGCCTCCTGTCCATTGTTTTTCCTTTTCTATTTTATCCCTGCTTAGATGTGTTTTCTCTTTTCTCTTTCTAGAGGTAGTGCTTGCAGGTTCTGCATAGACAAAGGAGGAGCATTTTTAAGGTGCATAAACACGCACAAAAGCACAGAGTGTGTCAGGGAAAAGAAGTTTTGCTCAGCTTAGAACAGCATCTGGTATAAATGAATGAAGGAGGTGGTAAATAAACATCTGCTTTCAGAAGGGAATTGGTTTAAGTTGGCACCTGGGCAAGATGACAGGCAGTGAATTAAAGATTGAGAACAGAGAAGCTTCAGAATTGCAGTGCAGTCCTGGCCATATACAGCTTTACTCACTAGATTTCAGCTCACTTGGCACTTGTTGCTGCTAAGTAATCATCTGTCACATCAAAATAAATGGTTAATAAATCCAGGTATAATAATAAGCTATTCTGAAACATATAATGGTCATGTGGCAGGGCACAAGCTCAACAGTTTACACAACTGATCATAATACAAAGTACAAAAAAAGGGGGTTAAGGCACAAAAATATCTTTATATATATATATCTTTGCTTCTTACTTTCTCTGTAAAGTTTATAGGAGGTTTTCTGGTTTGCTTGGATACTATCTAAAGTTCTTGAAGATTTACAACTTTTTAGGGGAATGCATTTTGACCCAAGAATCACTTCTAGGTCACTTTTTGTTTTAACTGAAATCTCAAACAGTGCAGAAGAAATCCTTTATCCTGAAAGTGGGTAATACTGGTCAGAATAGCATGGAAATGACAGATCTCATTTAAGGAAAGAGTTTGATCCTTACTTTGATCTCAAGATACAAGCCAACACTGCTTTTCAGATTGCATATGGTGACTTTCAGTTGGCAGATAACCAATCTAGAAAACAAAGTAATAGAAATGTCAATATCATATTTAATCAGTCTAATTTTAATGAATCTATTACAAATTAATTTTGCCTAATTTTTAAAACACTTAGGGGGAAAAAACCTCCAAACCAGCAGACTCATCTGGCATTCCACTGTGCAAAATGGTTTATAATCAAATAGCCATCCTTTGAAATACCAAAGTTAAGTTTTGCTTACTGGCCTGAAGGAGATGAAAGTCTTCATCTGAGGAATATTAATCAATTCAGACAATGTAAGGTCTTTGCAATGAATTCTTCATAATCTCTGCTTTCATTTATGCATTTATTTTAAAAGGAATGCCTTACATAGTGCAAAGTATAGGTTTTCTCCCTGTGGCTAGTCTGACTGAAATAATAATGTGTCTTCCTATCTGTCTTTTCATCTTAATTGTGTATTTAAGGCAAAGACTACTTGTGATTGTGGAAATGTCAGCTGTTGCAAGAGAGCTTGCTCTCTTCGTCTCTCTCATTCTGGAACCACAGTGGAACAAGGTTGTTCCACGGCTTTTGATCTCATTTCTTGGACTTCCAAGGTACCTATCTGAGAAGGTATCATATCTCAGAAATGGTTTTTATCACACAAACAATTTAGGAGAATAACATAGTGCTCAACGCTGAGTTTCTTCACCAGTGACCTCCTTAAGGAAGCTCTCAGCCGTTCTGTGCACATCTGTGGTACGTGTTTCATCGTGGCATTCTTGTATGTGAAAGGATGGTTGTGTATTTGGATTTAATCAGTTTTAGTCCTTTTGATTTTATTCTGATATATAAAATGAATGAAAGATTAAATTAATTTGGGGGGTTATTCAATAAAGCATCAATGTATGTGGTCACTAGCTCTTGCTAAAGCTTCAATTCATGCTGAAACTTAGGAAACTGCAGCAAGCCTTATTTTCTATGATTTTTCCTTGCTTTTCAGAACATAGGTTTCTTTCCTCCTCTTTATCCATCTGATACCTCCAAGAAGAGATATTAAGTTACATAACTTCTCCCTTTATTTAGAAAAAGTCTCCTGTAATTTACCATCCACAACCCTTCATGGTTTGCTTTTCAGCTTCTGTGCAGATGCAAGCACACATGTTATTTTAAATAGAATTATCCACACTAAAAAGAAAGAGGATGGGGAAAATCTTCCAGCCTTCTGTAATGAAAGGAGGCTCACTTTTCTGTAACGTTTTCCATGGAACACTTTTGTTTGCACATAGATATTGATTTACCATCTTCAGAAGATGGTTGTTTATAATAAATACTGTGGTGAACTGGTTTTACTCTATTAACTTTGTACATGTGAGAACTCTGGCTTTGCTTAGTAAGGGTTTTCAGAGATCTTATGTGATAGAACAGATATACTGCAGTTCTGGATTAACATTTCAGAGATGTGAATGTGATTACCAGTTTAAATAACTTTTTTTTTTAACTATGGGGAAATAAATGAGCTATTCTGTAACATGGTTAAATATGTGCTCTTATATAGCATGAAATTAGAGAAATGCTTATGAAAGGAAACTAAAGAAGTACATAGGGGCATTATATTGCATAGCTGCAAATGCTTTCTAGCTGTCATTGTTTACAGCAAATAATCTAAATAGACATATATAGGAAAGTTTTAGCTGCTATTTGTCTTCTGTAAATGATATAAGCAGGAAAATACAATTGGAGACTTGCTTCCAGTTGGCCTTTAGGTTCCAACTAAAGAAATAGTTCTTTCTATTCTTTAGTGGGTTCTTTCTATGGCTTTTCAGCACAGAGGAGAGTATTCACACTTTTTAATGACAAAGTCCTGTAAACTTTATTTGCACTTACACTTGGAGGGAGAACCTCCCAGGCTATGCTCTATCACAGTGAGTTATTAGCAGGAGAACCACTCCTTATAAGAGCTAATGCTGAAGCTTTCTTGTGGTTATTCAGTATTAGTGAGGTAAAGAGCATTTCAAAAGCTCCGATGACATTGTAGGTGTATTCTGCATGTTCAGTTTGTATTATCGTTGTGTAGCCTCACTTTGGCTCACTGGTGTATATATATTCAAATAAGGGGTTAATAATATGCTTCCTGCAGTTGGAAATAGTAAAAATACAAAGGCATTTTTATTATATATTTGTCTAATAGAAAAATGTGCACAGATGTGAAAAGGTGAGTGCAATAAATAATTGAGGATGACATTAGAAGAAGAAATCAAAGACGCTTATATGCTTATGATCTTTGAATTTAAGATGCTTGAGTGCAGATCACTGGAATTAATTCTGGTTTCCTTAATGGGCAGTGGAAATCATTTTGTTCTCTTTGTAGTACACCCTTGTTATTTCACTGCGAATACAGATGGTAGTAAATGTAAGTGATGGATAAGGCTGGTGGTTTATTCTGGACTGAAATATTAAGTGGGAAAAAGTTTCAACAACAGCTGCTAAAATGTAGGTGCAGTTAGACTTACAAATGGCAAAATACTAAAAATCCCAAACAAACAAAATCCAACAAACCCAAAACAAACATTCATAGTAGCAGTCTGAAATGAACAGGAATAATTGCAATCTTATGGAGCTGAAATGTGACTTCAGATATCTGATTTTGACTATCTTGACTGTGACTGTCCCACCTACCTGATTATCTAGTCATGCTGTTCACTGACTTGAGAAAGAAAGCTTTGTATCTGCATTGGCTTCTAATCTTGTACCCATTGCAAGTGCTAGCAATGTTGCAACTGTCTGTACTGGGGTCAGAGAGGATGCTGCATCTCAAAATAACAATTATCTTTTCAAATAGATCCAATTGTAATTACAACTGTCCTACTTTTTTAGTTTATTTTCTCCATCAAATAAAGAAATTGAAAAATTAGAAAGTTGTCATGAATTGCTCACTGCCAAATATAGTGAAGAATGGTGTGAGCAGCTCCTCTGAATCTTGCCATGTGCTTTTCTGTGGCAGCTACTGAAAGCCCTGCTGTTCCTGTGCATTGATGAGGCTGTCTGCCACTGAAACAGTAACTGAACAGTCTTCTCATGTAGGCAGTGTCTTTCAGAGATCAGATGGAGGCAGTGAAATCAAACTATAAGCCCGTGAGTATTCAGGTGAGTAACAGCCATGGAACTGGGCATAACTAGAAGACTAAAGGCCATGCACACAAGTAGTTGAAGAGCTAGAATCAAATCTCAGACTGATTCAAGGGCTTGAGTAGCTAATGAGAAGACTGCATTTTTAATTTGCATGAGCACTCCTGTAGTGAAGCAGCCAGAAAGTATTGCAAAAAAGCAATAGAAAGTAAAAGGTGCCTGTACCATAAGAACTCACCATCCTGCTTAGTGGGATGCTAACCATGGTCTTTCAGATGGCCAGTACTACTTTATGGTAATATACATGTCTTAGTATCCTCTTGAAATCATCAGAGATGTTCTACAGATTGCAAAACTAAATTCTTAATCAGACTTCAGTGTCCGCCACGTGCAGTAGAGGTTGATACCTCACTATGATTCATCACTTTGCCTGCAGACAAGAAGTAATTTATTACTTGAAAACTGTGCTGGTGCACCTTGAATATGAAAGGCAGAAGCAATTCCTGTGGTACTGTGTGTAACAGCTCTCTTGTTGTGGCACAGATTCAGTCATTCTCCTATCCCTCCTCCCTCTCCCTTTTCAAAACTGGATAGTACAAGAAGAGTCATCAGCTTTGGAGATAATTATTGAAAGCCTGACGTACTGCAGTACCCAAGGTCGCGAGTTTACTTCTTTCAGGTTGTCACCTTAGAAGCTGCAATTCTCTTTACAAAAATTTCAATACTTATTTAAAAACTGTAGAGCATGAATAAGTGTCTGTGCTAAAGCTGTTACTTAACAAGACTAAAATGAAAAAAATTTTTTCCAGCATTTCTCAGTATTTGCTATTAGAGAGAGACCAAACTGTCCTGAACACTCTGCTTCCTTTTTTTAACAGCCACATCTACTTTCTTAAATTCCTGTAATCATCTTTAAATTCTGAATAGTGGTTAATGAATGTGACAGTAAATGGGAATTCAGTTTCAATATCTTAACAGTGATGCTCCATGCCAACAGTACTACATAGCTAAACAGTGTAATTAATGGATTTAAAATCAGGAGGGATGCTTCGATTTTCAAATTAAAATCTAAAGATAGTTCTTAGGAAATGAGAAACAGCTGGATTGGTTTGTAGTGACAATAAATAATATTCTTATTGCCCTGAGAATGTTCAGATTAAGTTAATTTTACTTTATTAAAAAAGAAAAGTAGCGTTTTCAAATATTGCTTTGGAATTCTGAAAGCACTGAGTGATAAAAGGACCATTTTTTTCTTTTAAAATTATGAAATTTATTCTAAATATAACAAAAAAAAAGTGGGTGAGAATCACAGAACCACAGAATGTTAGGAGCTGGAAGGGACCTCGAACATTTAGTCCAACCCCCTTGCCACAGCAGGATTCCCTAGACCAGGTCACACAGAAGCATGTCCAGATGGGCTTTGAATATCTCCAGAGAAGGAGACTCCACAACCTCTCTGGGCAGTCTGTTCCAGTGCTCTGGCACCCTCACTGTGAAGAGATTTCTTCGTGTATTCACATGGAACCTCCTATGCTTCAGCTTACAGCCATCGTCCCTTGTCTTGTCACTTGGCTCCACTGAGAAGTGCCTGACCCCATCCTCCTGACACCAACCCTTCGTGTATTTATAAGCATAAATGAAGTCACCCCTTAGTCTCCTCTTCTCCAAGCTAAGGAGACCCAGCTCCCTCAGCCTTTCCTCATAAGGAAGATGTTCCACTCCTTTAAACATCTTTGCAGCTGTGCGCTGGACTCTTTCAAGCAGTTCCCTGTCCTACTTAAACTGAGGGGACCAGAACTGGACACAATATTCCAGCCTCACCAGGGTAGAGTAAAGGGGCAGAAGAAGAACCTCTCTTGACCTACTAACCGCACCCCTTCTTATACACCCCAGAATCCCCTTGGCTCTCCTGGCCACAAGAGCACACTGTTTGCTCATGGTCATCCTTCCATCCACCAGGACCCCCAGGTGTCTTTCCCCTTCTTTGCTCTCCAACAGGTCAGTCCCCAACCTATACTGATACCTGGGGTTGGTACACTGTCCCACTGGTGATGATTCATCAATTTCTGATAGTTAGTATATTCTTTTAAGAGAAAGTCAGTTTCATAATATTTGTGGGAAAATCCACTATTTATATTTATTTTCTTCTTCTTTTACACTAAGAAGTGATCCTTTTATGTTCACTTAGAAGTGCAGTCATTCCTTTGTTATATGATTATTTGTGGACTAGGGAGTGAAAAACTCTTAAGTAATGAAAAATTCTAAACTAGGCCTTCTTGCTATGGCGTGACTCTCATGTTAGTGGAAATCCAAGAATTTCAAGGTGGGTCACAGATGTGATTTTTATTTGTAAAAATGTGCATACATTTTTCCCAAAGTCTGTCAGAAAGCATAATTAAAAAGCATGATACGTTGTAAGCTACCTTTCACACAATTTTCAGGGAAATTGTTTTTGTTTTAACTTTAGCCATTTCTATCTGAAATTTCTGTTTCCCCTGATAGGAAGGTGAGGAGACTTGATGGTTAACATCAAGAGTAATAGTTTGCAGCTACACAGACTAGGAGGGCTTGAGCCTTTATGAATTATGTTGCAAAGAGATAAATCATGAAAAGTTACCTTGTGAGCAATGATTAGCTGTATGGAACTCAGTTTTACAGGGTTTATTGTGTTTCTGAAAGCAGCAAGACCTCTTTCATATGACAAAATCTAACTTCTGTACTACAAAGGCTTGTAGAGCATGTCTGATCTTAGCTCTGCACCTAGCAAGCCTGTCATGTTCCCCATGAAATATAAGCAAGCAAAAGCTAAACATCTGTGGCTTGAAATAAACCGCTTTCTATCTCGTTACATTTCTTCAGCTGACTTCTGATATTCAGAGTGCAGCTCATTGTAAAATTTAATATCATTTTGAAATTAATACAGTCATGTAAGTGCTGCTGATATCCTGTTTGGCAATGGGATTTGTGCTCATGGTTTGAAGCAAGTCTGGAACACTGGAACATTCTACATGAGGGGGTAAGGGAGGTGTTGGACTTCCAGTCATTAGCAAAGTTATTAGAAACATAAGTGCAAGTGAGTAAATCAGCTTCCAAGTTCTGCAAAACGAGTGCCACAAAACATAAAGTGTGAATCATGGCATAAAATTATGAGAAAACAGTGTAGTTTGCAGGCCTACTACTGAAGGAGCCAGCAAGCTACTCTGTGCTTAACTCTCCAATGCAAGACTCGTCCATCACCTGTTGCACAGAATGATGAAGCTCTGCTGAAGTTAGTGAAGCTACTCTTATGTGCTGTAGCTGAGAGATGACCTGACAACTTAGCACTTCCATGCACTTCACCTCTATGAAGCAGTCATTCCTTTTAAAGAGCTTTTGAAATTAGTATAGTCTTCCTGCATTGGGTTTCCCTTGAAGTCTCAGACAGCAACCTAGTCCATATATTTTCCAAGACTGCCTAGCCCTGCAAACCCCCTATGTTAACTTAAGCCTTCCTATTTAGAATGCTAGCACAGGATGAACTGGAAATCCAGCTGCTGTGGTGGCTGCAGTTTAAAAGTTTGGGCTAGGTCAGAGTTTTGAAGGAATGTATTGAATCAACTTCTTTTGTAGTGTTCATTACTCTTAAAAAGACTTAACACTATGGAGACTTCTGAATGAAAAAAAAATGAGGCTGATCAAAAGAAATGAGCAGTGGTCCTCAGCTGCCAGAGATGCGTGCAAATCAATTTCTTTTGTCTACCAACTGGAGGAGCTGCTTGTAAAAATGAAAAAATAGGATGGGGGATAAAACAGGATCAGTAAAAGGGGGCAGTCAATTGTTTATGTGCTTAAGTCCTTTCTCTGCCATCTCCCAAATAAGATCTCCATTGAAATGCATGTTCAGAGGTTAGTTTGCAACCTTCAGGACTGGGTGGTGGGTGTCATCTTGAGTATGCACTGCCTGGTATGCGTCTCATGGGTTTCACTATAAATTATCATACAGTCAGGAATCAAAATTTGTTCCCCATCCACATAAACTATTAAACAGAACAATTCTAAACATGCACATAGGGCTTAAAAGTAATCACACTGGAAAAGGTGTAATTACATTTACTGCACTGTTCCTTGTCTTCTCCAAAAAGTTAGTTCTTACATTATAAGTTTGAAAAAAAGACCAAAAAAAGATATATGTACAGCTAAAGAAATGTGGTCATGGGTGACCCCAAAATACTGCTTTAAATGGCTGACATAAAGCTTTGGAAATAAATTATTCAGAATTAATTCTGCTAATACATCCTTGGCCTCCATTTTTGTTACTATGAGTATTTAAGATACAATCTTCAGCTTGTGGCATAAGAGTTTTCTGTGTCAATCACTATGGCGCAACATACGGATTATGTCTTTAACTGAGAATTACAGAACAAAAGACATTTTCAGGGGCACTTTTAATTTTTGGGAGGTCTACAGGGGGTGTCTTAGGAATTGCTGTCAGAAAACATAGCGTTTACTCACATGCACAGAATTTAACTAATCTCTAGATCTGGTGTTAGGAATTTTTCCTCAGAGGAAATTGGCAAGGAAGCTGGTTGTGGAGATGCATAGTCTTTTTCTGGAGCACTAACCATTGTCAGCCTCTACCTAGGGCAATACAAGTAACGCTCAGCAACTCTGCTTCTTTCCAAAGCCTCCCTAGGAGGAGCTTGGGAAGGTCTTGCACAGCAACTATTTATTCCAACAACAACAGTTCTCTTTGTAAGTCATTTACAATTTCCCATGTAAAACTTCCTCCTTCCCCTAAATGTGGACTGAGGAGAGCCACACTCAGGGAAAGGATGGTATTTGGTGCATTCACACTATCTGGTTTGTTGTGGAGGGACAATCTGCAACTAAGCACATTTAAGTTTTTAATAAGGGAGCTTTGTATAAGATGTGGCACATTTATATAAGATAGTCTCTGCCTTAAATGTTTCATTCCTTCTGTCTGTTTTTTATTTTGATGTGTTCTTTGTTCCAGTGGTGAATGTTTTGATACTACAGTTTCTTGCACAAGCCAGAGATAAGAGAGACTTAAACTTACTGGTGTACCCTAATGTACTTCTCTGGGATGTTTCCATAGAAGAGCTGATAGTGTAACTGCTCCAGTTTTGTTGTGTTTGTGTTATGAGCATGTAAGAGAGTACAAGGAGAATGAAGATGCAAATATATATGCTTACAGTCGCATGCACCTTTATAGGCTAGTCCTCTGAGGTACTCACCGATGGCTTCCTTCTGATTGACTCATTTTAAGGGAAGAAGATTCCTTGGGTCTTACTAACACAAAAATACTTGTCCTACTGACAAAGCTGCAAAACTTAACATTAGCTAGAGATGGAAAGCGACAGACCTTGTCCTTTCAGTTTCTTCTTGACAGATCGTGTTACCTGTTGGCACACCTTATTTCTGTTCAGAAGCTATTACTGCCTTCTCACCCAAAATAACATACATAAAAATTAGCAAAACATTTCTCATACCAATTTCTCTTTCACCCTGATGTTGCATCCCTTGTCTGTAAGGGATTTGAAATAATTATGCACTTATTTTTGGGCAATGCGAAATAAAGAACAGAGCCTAAAGGACTGAGTTTACCAAGCAAAGACCTTAAGTCATGATGTTGAAACCAGGGGAGGTTCTTGAAGTACCAAACTCTTTTCTTTCCCAAACATGTTTGCAGGATTAAGCCCTGAGTGCATATAAACCCTTGTCTGTAGTATCTTGTGTAAAGGTTGAAGTCGCAGTCTATTATTTTACCAGACCTCCATAATTCCACTGATGCTTTGTAGAAAAAGACTAGCAACAACCTATACCCTGAACAAATGAGTATTTGTCTGAAGGATATCACTGAGGGATCTAGAAAAGAAAATAAAAATAGCAGAAATAGTAATAATAACAATAATAGTGAAAATTGATTCTATTTAGAAAAGTTAGAGTGATGTCAAACGTTTAACGAAAACATCCAGACATTATTTTGAACTTAAGCTATATGAATTCTCTATTTTGATCTAAACTGTTTCACCTGCAAATGGAACTACTAATTTTCTTTTTGTATCAGATGATTTCTTGTGATTTGAGAGTAGATGGGTATTATATTGATTTTCCATTTTGAATTGGTAGTGTTACTGATTTGAGATTTACTCCTGTCATTTTCTTGTGATCTCCAGAATCTGGCTTTTAAGTATTTGTAACCTTAACTGAAAGTTTAGAACCATAAATGAAAAAGAGTAATTTTTCAATTTTTATAAATCACAAAATAGACTTTTATTAGCATGTAAAGGATTAACTGCTTTGTTTGATGGGCTGTATATTTCCTATAACTGGAAAGTAGTTCTTACTGTTTAGCAAAACATTAACAGGTACACACACGTATGCAAAACATTAACATTAGCAAAACATTAACAGGTACACACACCTGTATGGTTGGATGAATTTTTGCCATGTCTGAGAATGAACAGTGACATCTTAGTCTCACGAAAATCAGTATTTTGCTCAGTTTCTCTTCTCCCTTGAAACTGCAGGACAAGTGATGATGATTTTTTTCTTTTCCTGTGGTTTATTATCTCAAAAGGTGGTAGTCCACTGATTCCTTACATAACCTATTGTTTATAGTACTAGCCTGAATTTTCTTGGTTACAAAACAAATGAATCTTACTGCATATTAACAGGTTGATGCTGTCATTAGTACTTCAGTGAGGTAATATTAAAAATAGGCCAGGACTGGCATAAAAGGCATCCACTAGATTTTGATTGACTTGACTTTGGGATCAAAGTGGCCATCCGTTTCATGGTTTGAAAATGTATTCTTCCTTCAGTAAGTCTGCTGCATAGTTTTAAGGCCAAACTTAAACCTTTTGGTAACACTGGTAATATTCTCTGTATAATGTTATGATGCCTTCTGTAATAGAGATGAGCCCCTAGGAAGAAAGCAGCATGTGAAGTAGACAGCTGGCAAAGGTACTCGATCCCTTTTCCCTTGCCCAGAAACATACAAGTGTGGTCTCCTGATCTTGAGGATGTGACTCTCTCCTGCAGGCTCTGCACTCACTCAGAGCGCAACCCGCATGCTGGTGCCGGTGGGTTTTCCTCCCAGGAAGAGATGAGTGTGAAGGGGGATCCACTCTGCCAGCCTCAGAGCAGAACAGAGCTGATCCTGGACAATCCCAGTACACTGGGGGTTTTTTTTAGTTTTAAATTAAGCATCATTACTAGTAAAAATCTAGTTATCTTTACTAGTTAAAAGTCTTTATTAGTAACATGTGCAGGAAAAAACATTTTCTGTTAATGAATTTGTATGTAGATCTTGTTGCTGTGCAGATTTTGGGTTTTTAACTTCTCACTATTTCATCTCTCTGCTGCCTTTGTTTTCATTTAAGCTATAGTCATGCACTTTGCCCCAGAGGTCTCTGAAACAAAAGTCTACATGAATCCTTATTTCTAGTTTCAGCTTGCAGCCAGTTCATTCAGGTAGATTATATTTCTAAACTTTGGGTGTGAGATACACAGTCTCAAATGACACTTGACAAGATACTATAGCAAATGATGGTTTATTATCACTCTGCCCTTTGAACCTCAACTTCGTTAAAAAAGTGGAAAAGAACCACATTAAGTAAATAAAAAGAAAGTAGTAGATGCTTGTTCTTTGTCAAATGCTGGTGATTCAAAGGAAGGATGTTTTCTGTGATTACTCCTGCATTAGATTTTTGTATCAGTACTGAATTTTGAAGAAAGATGACTAAATTGACATATTTTTTTGTGGTTTTATTTTGATTCATGGCTCGCAATATGGATGAAAGGATATATACAAAGCAGATTTTCTATCCTGTCACACAGCAATTTGTACTGTCCTGAAGATTGAACTAAATCCTCTTGAGTGTGAAGAAATAACAAACAGCTCTTTTCCCTTCTGCTCCTCTTAACCACATGAACTTAAATATTAATGAAACTTTCATGAATCACGCATAACACATATTGACCCATTGTGCTAGAAAAGGCCAGGCTTTTTATGGTTGGTGCCACACAACTGAGATAATAGGAAGCAGAGTCATAACAGTAATTAATACACTTCTGAATTGAGCTATTTTATTGTGTAGATGCTAATTAAGAATGATAGATACCCGTAATGGAGTGGCACATGATACATTTGGTCAGCCTAAGTAACAAGTCAGTTATCATTTTGACTACTTTAAGTGGAAATATTTTCCCTTATGTCAGTGATTTCAGAAACCACAAATGTCAGAGTGAAATGCCTTATGCCTTCTCTTTCTAGAATGTAGATTTTTAGTGTCATGACAAGAGAGGAGTAATAGAAAGCATTTAATTCGCTGTCAGGTTTCTGACCAAACAATCACACGGGGAAAAGAAAATTAAGTTAAATTAATATGTAAATATTAAATCCTGGTATTTTGAATGCAGTCAGTTTGGTGTGGTTCCTGAGACACTGTAAAAGGGGCTGGCTTTCTGAATACAGCAGCCCTTCCTGTCAAAAAATGATTCAGTGAGACTGGACACTTCAAAGTTCTCTTTTGGAAAATCTCATCCACTTGATCAAAACATTCCATGATCATTTTAGAATATTTCTAAGCTATGAATTTTTAGGAAAGTGGGAAATGGTAGCTTTAATTCTCAAACTAGAGATGAATTCAGACGTTACAGCTTTATCCAGTGAGGAGACAAGTCAGAAAGGGAGCTCATGCTATGGCAGTTGGAATGTTAGACATCTCACAGATGCTCGTACCAGTGTTACATGTATAACTTCACTTGTCATCTCTGTGTTCTTCATAGCTTAGACACTTTCTATTTTTCTTTAATACTGTACAACCATGATTAAAGCTGATAGAAAAAATCCTGTCCTTGGGCTATTAAGACCCCTTAGATACTTTATAAAGAGTACATGCTTAGGCAAAAGCATGACAACTTTTTTTGAAAAAAGTCAAGATTACTTTTAAAATTTTGCATTATTAAAAATCATTTGATATTTTGATCTCTTACATTATGTAATTCCTCCTTAGGGATGAGCTGCTGCAGTTAAAAAAAGAAAAAGAAAGGGGGGGGAAAAAGAAGTTAACTAAAGAAAGTCTTTATTTCAGTTCTGTGATGGGTTTTGAGCAGTACCAAAACCAGTAAAGTTCTAGCTAGGACTGCAGTTAATACAGTAGTTCATGTATTAACTGATTATTTTAAAAATACAAGCTTGAATTGACCATGAGATGCTTTCCTACACATCCTAACAAAAAAAAAAAAGACAATATGACAATAGACAAACAGGACTCCTTGATAGTGCTTCTAATAACATCTGATTAGGTGTTTGAATAAATAGTTTTAGTATGCTTTAAGGTGAGTGACTAAGTCTGATTTCTTAGGTAAATGGGTATCATCACACATTAAAGCAGGCTTTTTGTGGGTTTTAACCAGGCAATATCTTCCTGTCATAAAAACAGAGACATATTTCTACTACTGAATCCACATAATTGTAGCAGCCGTGGACCCAGTGGTGTTTTTAAAGATTTATTTTTCTTGTTTCTCCCTTTGCCTTTCAGTAGAAACATCTCTTATTCCTGAGAGAATGATTTTCTGTGTTACATTTTGTTTAAAAACTTTGTGTATGTATAATTAGTGACATGCATGGTTATGTCTTTAGGAATATGCAAGAGAGAAGCAGAATAGGTTTGATTTATTTGGGTATGATCAGTAAAGCTGATCAGTACAACAAAAGAGAAGGTAGCAAATGAGAAAGTAAGCACAGTAACAAAGTTACAGGTCTTGCCTAAAAGTCATTGATGGTTAGAAAACCTCATCACAGATCAGAAAGGTGCTCAGTGAAAAGAAAAACCAACTGAGCTCCAGCTTTACTCTGACATAACGGACATTTGAATATAGCAGTTTCTGAAGAGGGTCCTTAACCTTGCTAAAAATGAAAAGTAAAAATGAATGAGTCATACTTTTTCAGGCTTTCAGCCCTTGAAAAATGCTAGCAACTGGGCAGGCAGACAGAAGCATGGGGCTGGTTGTGGCCTTGCACAGGGCAGTGCTCTTGCAGCTCACTGGTATGCCCTGGATGAGAAACAGCAATAGGATTCTGATTTGTGTACACAAAAGGGAAGGTTGTAACTAGCAGCTTATGTTTTAGTGTAACGTTAACTTACTTGGGCAGCTCTGGGCATGCTCTTCAGAAGCCACTAATGACGTTGTAGTTGTGTAATTTGAACAGTCTCTGTTCTTGTTCAGGCTGCCAAGAATACTGCAACCCAAAAAGCCTGTTACGCAACTGCAAGTGAGAAACTTGGGCCACTGTAGACAGCTGCATCTTGACAATTGGATTTTTTTCCAGTCTGGCTTTTCAGCTCATTTTTTTGTTAACAGGACTATGGTTTTCCCAAGTGGGGTCCTTCACTATAACAAAGCCATATGTTTTGCCAGGAACCTGGACACAGTATTGTAGTATAATTGCATTTGTAATTCAGCTCCTCTTTTATCTGTATCTTTCTGAGTAATTAAAACAAATAATTTTCCAGAAGGTCTAAGATCCACTGCAAAGTTAGGTGTCCTTTGGAAAAGAGGAGAGAAACTTTTCTGTACAGCTTGTTTGACTGCAACAGGAGCAACACATCTGGAAGAGGACTCTCGCATCACTAGCTTCAGCCCCATGCAGTCATAGGATGCCACATTGTCCTTTCAATAATTATATCTAGTTGTATTTTAAAACACTTGAAACTTCCCCCCCCCCCGTTATCCTTGTGGAAGCAGAAATCTTCTTGCTGTAAACTTGACTTCTCATTTGTGTTCTCCATTATGCCTGACCATAACTGACGGAAGACTAGACATATTGCATCATTAATTGTTTATTTTCATTTGTGGCAGAGCCTGCCTTTTGTGTGAATGTCATCTTAGTAAACTTAAGTTATTGAAATTCTTGACTTTAAAAGACTAAAAAGGATATGTGGGATCGAGGAATTTCAGTAGTAGGAACTCTTTCCTTATCTAAAAGACACTTTGAGTGGGTCTTTTTTAGGTGCTGGTGGTGCCCAGTTTCAGTGCTTCAATAACTTTGTTCTGGAGGTGAACATTAGGTCCTTGTCACCAAAGGAAAGCACTCACTGAACTACTAAGCTAAATGGACTTGATAATTTACTTGCCTCTTCTATTTTTTGTGCAGGTGTTGTAAAACCTAAGCTAAAGGAAAATGCTACCACACTTGTCTCCCATTAGATGTGTCCCCAGCTGCTCTGAAATGTTTCTACACTCAGTGCAATGATTATTTTCTTAAGAGACATTTTAGTCTGTTTTGCCTATTTTCCAGATTCCTGCTGAGCTTATGTAGAAGACAGGGAGCTCTTGATGCACAGGCTGCTCTGGTAGTGTCAAAGTGGAAAACCTGTGTGTGGCTGAGGAGCTTTCAGGTGAAAGCCAGAGCTCTTTTTCAGGGTTAATGGCTTCTAAGCAGGGGTAAGGTAGCTCACAGTTTTGCATTCAGGCACCTCAGGACAAACTAAATCCTGTTTTAAATGCCTAAGACCTTCTTTGGATCTGGACCAAATGCTTTATTTTTATGTTTGGAGAAATGTTGCAGAGAATGCAAGCACTTCTGATTTTAACATGCAGGTACTAAAACTTGGTTAGAATGAAAACCCAAGAATCTTATGCATAAAGAAGTGTTAAAAGACATTGAGATTGAAATCTAAGCCTACAAAATAAAGGAAATCCTGAGGCAGGATTATAACATTAATCTTTCTGTCCTCCTCCACCAAACTTTAAACTCCCTTTGTCCTAACATTGTTTATTCTAGCAAATATGGTTGTCTGTGTATCTGCCACTAGGGTAACATTTATAATCTTCATGTGGAACAGTTTAATATCATGTAACTGATAGAAACAGTTAAAAAGATATTATCTCTGTGATCTGTCTTGGCCCACCAGTGCCTGATTTGTTAACCTTCTGAGCCTGCTCTGAACCTTGCCTAGTTTTCAGTAACATACAAGAAGACTGTACGCCTGAAGGCTGTGGGTGGCTATAGCTATACTACTTCTTGTGGTCTTCTATTTTGCTTATCTAGAACATGTCTTATTTTATATGGGATAATTTTGGGCAGCTGTATTTTTTTAATGTGTTAAAATATTGCAAAAACACCTGAAATCTTGGTTGTTCCTTTCAGCATCCCAAACTAGTATTACAAATAGACACTGCAGTACAGGACTTGTTTTTTCTATTATTTACCTAACAAGCCACCCTTGGAGTGTAAATTCCATCAAACAATGTCTACGCTGTGAAGAAGAATAACTTTTGATTTCTGTTTTAAAGGTTACTCCTTTTGGTTAGTAGGACTACATATACATTTTAAAATGGACAGCCAAATTAGGATATGATAAAGTATTGCTTTTTTAGTGTTGTTTTATTTCCTCTTCCAAACTTTTCTTTCTCCCTAAAATAGAGAAGAAATATTTCTAGAAGGGCGAGGAGCTTTGTCCTTGAAGAGCAATCCTCTCCCCTTAACTCCAGTCACTTCAGTTCAATGTTTAGTTGCAGGGAACAGCACTTTTCTGCATGGGACTGGGGAAAGAGGATGTCATAATTAAATTAGTACCTTTGACTTTGTTTTGCATTTGGGCGCCCTGTGGATATGTGATGTAGATGTATAAATTGTCATTGTGAGATTGGATCCAGAAAAATTGAAAAACAGTAAAGATTCTCTCTTTTCAGAAGTACTGACAGGTAAGGACTTGAGTGACTATTACCCGGAGAGTCTAATTTTAATGTGTGGCCTGTGGCTTTCAAAAGGAAGCATATTGAAGAAGTTGATGTTCTTAATCTGTACAGGATTGCAATATTTTAATTTATGAACTGTCTTAATGATTGTCAACTGTGTAACATGTTGCTTTTTACTAGATTGACAAGAACTAAATATGACATTCATATTTCCAGGAATTCATAAAAAGTCTTTATTTTCTGCAGAAGAAGGCATTTTTAATGTGTCTTAAAGCACAAATGTTTTGCTTGTGGTTTTGCATGTAGTGAGCTATTACTATTATGTACGCACATTTGCTAGAGCTGTGCATAGTAACATATCAGTATAGATCCCCATTGATAAGTATTTCCCATGCATTTAATAAGGGTTTAAGGGATTCCTTGCAGTGCAGATTTTATTTATAATTTAGAGTTCAAATCTGCAGGTATGTGCTTTTTACTGTGGAGACAAGCAACTTAGTGATCTTTCCAAGATACTACATTTAACTTGGTCAATACAAGAATTATTCTAACTTGTAAATGATTCAAAACTTTACAGTAGAATTTTAAAATGAAGTGTCCCTTCTCTACCTTCTTAACAAAGGCATTCTAAGAGGCAAGCCATCAAAAAATATATATTATTGAACATATATAGGATGTAGAGGTTTAGCCCACTT
Organism: Galbula dea; assembly: GCA_013399015.1. Taxonomy (NCBI): domain Eukaryota; kingdom Metazoa; phylum Chordata; class Aves; order Piciformes; family Galbulidae; genus Galbula; species Galbula dea. Next base: position 722,561 of record VWZX01002268.1, on the reverse strand, counting down.
AAGCAAGAAGGAATGTTTAATGTTTAGAATTGACACTGTTGTTCAAAGTGAAAGAAACCTGAATCCTGCCTTTTGTATTGCAGTAGACAGGCTTTTGCACAGTAGCAGGATATGATGAAGCAATGTATATTTACAAATAGAGAAAGATGAAAACTCAGTATTAATATGCAGTAGTTTATGCAAGTCTGTTATCACCATGAGATTAATATAATCAAAATGACTGTCCTAGCATAATAGATTGTAGACTAGAAGTGATTATATACATTTTCAAATTTATGTTTGTGTTTATATTGTAGTTAGTGGTTTAGACTGTGAAATTTCAGCCCTGGGATTAACCCTAAAGATTTTCAAACTAAGAAATTCAGGGCTAAAATATGTTTAGTGGGAAGGAATAACACATAGCTTTCTGATAAACAGACTAAATTGTGCTTCAAAGGACAGATGTGGCCTTAATAATCTGAACCATTTGCATTTTCAGATTAAACCCTGCTTGATTGCATTGTACTTGATATGTATACTTAAATCTATATGTTAAATGTTATACTTTGATATAGTGCATATTGTTTGACTTTGTTCTTACTATCTGACAAGCTTCATTATATAATAAGCAAGTTTAAATAAATCTTAAAGACATAAAAGTGTTCTTGACAGTAAGAAAAAAATTTGAAGCACACAAATGATATATCGGTTAGATGTTCCAGAGAGTCAAAGCTTTTTTCATTCAGATCTTTGAACATGTGTTTTGAATAAAGCTGTAAGGCATTTTCCAGTAACCAGTGTTGTATTACAAAAATGAGTAAAGTAAAACAAAAGGAAAACATGTTTCAACATTTTATTCAGTATTGTCACACATTGTTGCACATTTCCAGCTGGAAGTAAATGTGACATTTGTAATGCTAATTTTTCAAACCTAACCTTTTATAACATATAAAATATTACTTGGGATGGTGTGCCCTTGTGAAAAGAGCAGGAGTAATGAAGTACTTGATCAGGGTTCAATTGGATTCCTAATGGCTTGAGTGCAATTATGCTTCCAGTTTGTCACAATCAGTCAAAACCATTTTTGAATTGTTCCTTTAAAATGTATCTAGTGGTAACTGCTGATAAGCAGGTTACAGAGCACTTGACCTAATACACCAGCAGTATGTGGCTCATGAAAAACAACAAATGCTGTTAGTGCTACTCTGTTTGTCCCATGTGAGGAAAAAACCCTGTTTGTTAATGCATAAGACACTGTAGCCTTTCTCCGTGTTGTGTGTGATGGATAAATGTGAACATAAGTGCAATGCAGGAGGATGTAAGAAGAATGTAGTGTATAATTTTAGTATTACGTGTAATACTGTTAATTGGGGGCTGCAGGTACCTTAACTAACTCAGAAAAAATAGAGAGCTCACTGAGTTACTCCCCTTTTTTGTCTATTAAAATGACGAACTGTCAGCCTTCCTCAGCTCGGAGAGGGGAGGAGAGGAGGAGGAGCAGAAGGGATAGAGCACATGCAAGTAATTTGGATATTTAAAAAATACACTGTAGCATTTCATTATAAGGCATTCATCTGAAAGTGAAAGCTAATTAAATAGTTTGTACTGAAAGTATGATACTCCTGTAAACCCTTAATGCAAGTGAGAAGTGGTTGAAATCAGCAAATGTGACACTTGAAGAAGGGCACCTTGAGGCTGATGATCTTGGGATCTGACGTCTCCTCTGCCTTAGGAGAGCAGGTACCTCCTCGCTAGCCATTACCTAACTTTAACCCCATTATGCCCCAGCAGGTGCCATTTTACTATGAGTGTGGCAGTATTAAAGTGTTCCATTATTTGTGTGTAATTCCACAGTTTCTTTCTGGAGTCTGGTAGCAGAAATGCTGTAAAATTATAGAGAGTCGGGGCAGATGCCAGCATAATTTTTACAGTCTGGGTTAATACTCACGTTAAATGTTGTTCCCATTGAAGACAGCAGCAATAATTGCATACATCTCACTCAAAGATTATCTGCTTATTTCATGAGCACATTCTTTGCTGAATACGTGTCATTTTGTTGTAATGCAGAAAGGGTGAGGATTCAATCTGTAGATGTACCCACTAAACACATCCCAAGTGTTACTATGTAATTTTGATACTTAAAACATTGAATTTCTTAATATTGACCCTGCACCTCTACTTCGGATTCCTAACTTGCCAGGTATATAGCTCAAGTCCTCAAGTTAAATAAAACAAACACAATTTCATTGCACAGTGAAAAGGAAAGTAGAAAGGAGGTGGGATTTTTTGTTCATTTGCTTGGTTGGTCGTTTTGTTTTTAGGTTTTTGGGTGGTTGGTTAGTTTGGTTTGTTATTTGGTTTTTCTTTAAATTTGGTTAAGGACAAAATATATTTCCAGATGGTCTCTCTTATATTGTAGTGCTTTATACACAGGGCCATCTGTAACTCTTTAGTTAATTTCCACTGGTCTAATTCTGTACTTGCATCTAAAATAGACTTGACCAAAATATGGGGCTTTTATGTACTGTTTGTGAGATATTTTCAGAGTAATATGTACCAGAGCTTGGCTGCTCTGCCCTTTATATACGTAGGGAATGCCAAAGGGTAGGGGAATGGCTTCCTCTCCTCTCGTATCTTATCTGATTTTTTGGAGGCTCCTAAACTCAAAGGAATACAAGAAGCAGATTTGGCTTGTTGTGTAGATACAGTGGGAAGCTTTGCATGCGCATTTTGGTCCACAACATTTATTACATACAGCTTTTATGTTAGTTTTTAGAAACCTCATCCATTTGCTGCATTTAAAAATACCTCTCCTCCCTTTTCCCAAAGATAGTCATTTAAAGCTTTCAGGATAATGATGGGAAAAATTTGTGCAGAGGCATTGATATAATGGCAACAGCATTTATTCTTTTCACATTGAAATGGCAGTTTTCAAAAGACTTGGAATTGCAGAGTGGATTTTAGTTGCATTCATTTTTAATTGACACCTGAAAACAGCAACTTGTCTGAAGGGCTTGTTTTCTCTTTATACAACCTGAATAGATTGCAAAGTACAAAACAATTAGCAAGTATATCAAAGTAACGTAATCTGTTATAATTGCATTGATGTATACATTTTTTGCATTTGACAACTTCTGCTAGCTCACCTGTCACCTCATATATTGAAATTCCACTATCTATTTCTTAATGATTTACTTAACTATTCTGTTTTTATGACTTACCTTTTTTAATTAGACAATGTTACACAATTATTTTTCTGGGACATAAAAACAAAGAAATAGGTAACACTGTTTCTTTTTGTCTCTAGCACCATTTTTCTTTCTTCTTACTTTAAGGCTAATGTTTAGAAGAACAATAACATAGCAGTTGTCTCTGTCTCCTTGTAGATCTTTCATAATGGGTGTTTTCAGGCAGCGAAAACCACAGACCATATGGATCAAAAAGAATGGGATTCAAGTGATGAAAGCAATTGTTTCTTGGTGCCTGTCTTGATTTTCCTTTGTGTTTGTGCTGTGTTTGTGCTGAAAGGTTGAAGTTGAAGTCAGATAATAATTTTCCAAGTTCCTTGGAAAGTTTAACCATCCCCATATTGTTGGGAAAGTTAGATGGATCCATTTTCATGCCATTTTCAGATAGATCTTTTCATCTTTCTTGCAGGGAAATCCTGTAATTTCTTTACATGTAAATAGTCAACACCAAATGTTGCTCTGATTTACTGCCTTGGAATGAAGTGGCTTTCCTCATTACCTAAACCTGGGAATAAGAGAAATCTGACATACCTCTTACAATGGGATATTTATAACTTATATTTCAGTTTCTGGCTAACACTACTGGTCAGAAATACCAGTGTCTGTGTCTGGAAAACAGTCATAGGCTGCCCATGGCTCCCAGATAGATGCTGTTCATGTAAGACATCAGTCCTAACAAGTTGGACTATCCCAGCCCTTCTGTGCTACTTTTGGGTTTTACCTATATGACAATATATGAAATGGAAATTTTTTCTATAATTCAACAATTTATGTAAAGTGCCTTCTGCAAAACACAACTCCATAGCTGTTTTAAAACGGATTACAGAAGTGTAGGCTTCAGTGATAATGAAAGATGGGGAGTTGGTAGGGCCTCTGGCAAGAGTGGTAAGCATAGGTTTATCTAGGACATTTTTCTGGCTGCTAGAGTAGGGGAGAGAAGGTGTTAGCAGTTACGTTCCAGCTGTGTATATTAAAGGTTGGGTATTTCTTTGGGTAGTTGTTCATATGACCTTTAATGCATTAATGTTTGGGCATCTACAATGCAAAGCAAAGAGAGGCAGGGCATTTCTGCAGCCTTGGGGGAATGATGTTGTTGTTTACTGCTGCTGAATCAATCTTAACCAGGAAGTCAGTGAAGATGCCAACATGTTTCTCTTTGTCTCTTCACTGTCTTGCTCTTCATGGTTTTTTCTCCTTGTCTCTCAAAGGAAAGAAATAAGTATCTGAGTTGGCTGTGCAACCCTGTAACAACTTCCCTCAAAGTGAAAGGCAAAATGAGTAACAAAATGGTACATTTCAGAATTACTCATCTCAAATGGACTGCTGTAAGTTCAACATTGTAATTGGATACTGACAGCAGAATGATAAACTGTATTTCCAAAGGAGGAGTTCACTCAACTTTTCCTGGTCTCCTCTAGTCAATTGTCTTTTAAAAGTCTTCAGCGTGTTATTTGAGAGCCTCCAAATATCAAGTAAATGTGACTTTCAGTCTCTTGTAGGACATCTTGGTATTTTACTCAACCATTCAGTCTGTCCCCTGCAGCTTTTCTTACTTGAGGATTTCACAGTTTTGAAAAGTGGGCCATCTAATCTAGTCTGTACAACTTTCTGCAACATCTACTGGAATGACATAGTAAAAGGCTGTATGAGTCTTAAGAGCACTGGCACACAGTTCTTACCAGTAGAGGAATTTTATTGAGAAGAAAGGAAAGAAAAACCCAAAGAAAGCACCAACTTGCTGCTGTGACAGCCTGTTTCCAGAGGCAGGTTAGGTTATGAGTTCATTTTGTTTTAACTTTCAACAACACAATTATATTTAATGTCATTACGATGTAATTTCAAGAAATTTCCAATATTTTCTTTTTGCTTATCTGTGGAAACATAGAAGTCAGTGACATTCAACTTCTTAGTGTACGCTGCAATACATGCTGTTCAAAACACATCCAACATTCAGCTGATATGGCATTTGAAGATGGCATTTGTAGTCTTTTGGTTTGCCTGAAAACCACTTCAGTAATAAACTTGTACAGCATTTATGATGCAAAGTAATAAATAGCTGATAAAAAGCAATGTTCTGTAGGCTTGGTGCATTCCTCGGTGTCCAAAAATTCAGTCATTAAATCCTCAAATGAACCTAGCAGTAATCGTGACAACTGGCAGCACTGACACAATGAGCTGCAAAAGATGAATTACTAAATGATTGCAACGACCAGAGTTGTGCTCACAGTCTGAGTAAGGGCTATAGACAAATGTAATTGGGCTTAGTGAATAACTGGCCGCTTGAATTCATGGATGCCAGACAAGAAGAAAAAAATGTGATGAGAATTCAGCATCCCTGACATGAGACATATTTCCACAGGACAACTGCATTATTCATACAGTGTAAGTTTTCAGATTGAAAATAAGCATCTCTTAAGACATGAAAATTAATACCCAAACAATATACCATATTCTTGATACTACCCAGTTTGAAGATTGAAACAGAGCCAATTTAAGAGCATGCAGAGAGGCTTGAATATACTCTGATTACTTATATAGAGCAATAGAGATAATCAGTTTATCATGGTTTTTAAAGAAAATTGTATTAATAGAGCTGCCATGAAAGTAAAAGTAATTGAGAACAGTATTATAACAGCATTATAAATGCTGATGAAAGAACCAGTGGTTAGAATTCTCTCGTGGAATTAAATATGTCAAAACAACTTCTACACAGTGGAGCAAATTTTGTGTAAAAGCCAACAACATTAAAAAAACTCAGAAGACAAACAAATTTACTAGGGAAGCACAGAGTACAAATGAAAATTCAAAAGGTTAGACAATTATATTATTTGACTTTTTATAGATCAGTAGGATAATGGAAAGTGGAAAGTAAAATATCTTCGAATATGTTTGCCCTAGGTACTGTACATCTGTTTGGCTTCAAACTTTAATGGAGTCATAAGATAAAGGCTCTTTTAAAATAAATTCCAGGCTCATGCTATGTTCTATTTCAGATTCATCCAGGCTCATAGGCTGATTCTACTAAGTTAAATTTAGGATCTGTAAATCACTGCTGTTGCAGCATCCCCACTGGTGGAAAAAGCAGAGATTGCCATGCAGAAAGGAGGAAGGTATTTTTATCTATTAATATTAAATGACATACTGCTAAAATGACTGTCACAAGTTGTGCTTTTGTTACCATATAAAGCACTATCGTGATAGATGATTATGAAGTCCTAATTTCTCTAGTCCAGTGCCACTTATTCAAGGCACTTGAACAGTGGTGTGAGTTTGCAGCAGATGATAGAATGGACTCTCAAAACTAGGATTCTGCATTGTAAACTGACTTCCTCACTGGAAAGATACCCCAGGGTGAAAAACCTGTTGCCTTCACAAGATCTGTATGAGGTGGTGTTGTCAGTTCATGGTCCCTTGAGTGCAGCTTTAAATAGAACTCCCATGAGACTTCTGCTTCAAAGCTAACCTTAGCTGGAAACCAGCCAGAACCTCAGGAGACTTCTAGGAGTTTGGTGTCCTGTTTCAGAGGTGTGAGATTAAAAGGGATGAGGATGCGTTAGTATAGGTATGGCAAAAAGCTGATGAAGAGTAGCATGAAAAGAAACCAAGAAACCAGGAATACAACCGAATGAAAGCAGGAATAATCAAAACAACAGTGGTGGCTCCAAACCCAGAGCATGTTTTACTCAGTGGCATATGGACAGGTCTCCTCAAGGCTGTGTGTCTCAGCATGATATTGTAAGACACGTGAGGACACAGGAAAATTTGCATGTATCAGCATGTATGGCTTTTTCTTCTAATGAAATTAAAAAGAAGCGTGAGATTGGAGTTATATACCCTTCTGAATAAGTGTTTTCACTTGCCGTCTACATTCAGCAGATGTATTGCAATAGATTGCAATAGCTGGTCAATGCTTCAGGCTGGAGTTACAGGGATCCTAGGCCTTAAAATGTACTTCAACTGCTTTTTTAAGAAAATTGGTACTGATGGCACCCTTGTTAATGTTAAAACTATCACCTTCATACTGTTTTTCCTTGGTTGTATTAATGGTGATAGGACAGTTTATGTGGCAGCCTGTTGAAATGATTTATGTAAGATTAGTTACCTTAGTTTCTACAAAGATGATAGATTCTTTTGGTACATCTGTGCTCAAGAAAACACGGCTAAAGTCATCTCATTTATACAAATGCTTGTCAGGTGACTGCCTAATTTTACAGGCAATTGAGACTTATCCAAGCGTCCCAATGTCTTGGTCATTGCAATGCCATTACATCTTATTCTGTGGCTTTGTGCGAGACCTTGCAAAAACAGCAGGTTTTAATGTTAACGCATTAGAAGAGAAGTACTCCATTGTCTAGGAACCATCTTAAATCTTGCCATGGTAAATCAGTTGCAAGTTAAAATTAATTTACTGTATTTTTTATTTCCAAACAAGACCTGTATTTTGTCTTTAGCAGCACAAACATATATGTGTATA